>PVQB02000287.1:0-19714 GCA_002980475.2 Fusarium beomiforme | reverse complement strand
TTAGCAGCTTTAGCTTGTGATTAGCCGTTTTGAACAAGCTTAATTGCTGTAAGCATATCTTCTTCTGTATAAGAAGGCATTGTGGATTAAGATTGGATGAAAATCAGGGTATTATATCGACTGTTTGGGTAATTGAATTGATGATAGTTGTGGTGTTGAGGCCAAAAGCGGGGTGCCGAGAACCCGGTCTCGTGACTTACACGGCAAAATCACACAATATAAGGTTGTGACCTTAACACAGTAGAGGCATCATACACTATGCCAAAAAACACGATAAAATGTATTTCTATATAACTTATATATATATAAGTAAGCAGCAATTAAAAATTTAGAAATTAAAGCCTACTGCTTATGTCGTTTAACTATCCCCCTGTAAAATCCAACTTAACCCCCTACTTAGTGGCTTAAGGAAATTTAAGTTTACCCCCGGACGAAAATCAAGTCTATTCCCTCTGGTGCAGAGTTAAATATATGAATTGTATAATAATTGATTTTAGACTCTAGGACTAGGCCGTTAAGATTGACATTAGAGTTTAATATCAGTGCGTACCTCGGCCACCGGTATCATCACCATCCTTCTCGTTGCTATCCCGGATGACTTCTCGTGTCTTTCCCCACTTAAAGTCATCAGAGTGAACAAGGGAGTAAACCAAGATTATAATATTCACAAATGGAGAAGTAAGAATGTGCAGAAAGTAACCCGCAAAATATTGGGCGCGTTCGAGGTTGTTACGTGGTAACCAAAAACCAATGCAGAAGGAATAGAACTATTAAATCTCGGTCAGCCGAAGGTTTTTTAAGCAGAGATGGTTGCTCGAGGCTTGGTCTTAAACGGCACGAGTGCGACGAAACAAAGTGAGAAGCAAGGTGACAGACTTACATAGCGGAAGAATAAGACGCAAATAAGGCCCAGGAAGACCGGATCCTCCATCACCTCTCTGCCTCTTTTAGCGAAAACCATAAGAAGCTCAATGAAGGCCGCAATAATAAAGGGTGTGATTGCCCAGGTTATGCAAGCAATGATGCTTTGTAACCGTTCGATGAGGATAATGCCCGGCCGGAAGATCATAACAAACTCATTAGAGATACTACCAAGAGCCCAACGTTTGCGTTGGGAGAGGAAAACCTTCCAGTTCTGGGGCACAATCGTCATGGCCTTAGCGCGAAGAGCCTGGGCGGTCTGCTTGCCGGGAAAAAGGCTGAAGATGATAGATGCATGGATACTATCCTCAGAATAGTTACCCATGATATGTTGCGTCATGATATCATTAGGCTTAGGGCAATAGCCAAAACGTTCACGGAGAACAGCATCCCCAAATGTAGCCTCATCAACGCGAATCAGCTGACAACAACCAGGCAGGCAGTTAACCTTTCCCGTAATACGGGACTGGAACATGCGGCGTAGACCCTGAGTCTGAGAGTATTCAACGGATTGGTATAATGACCACCAACCCCAATTATAGCCGTCGAAATCAACGCAAACGTGACCACAGACCCCGACAAGTTTTGGGTTTTTCCGGATCTCCTTAATCATTTCCCAGATACAGAACTTATCGAAAACGGTATCAGCATCCATTCCACAGAGATAGGTAATATCATCAAGGCCGACTTGAATAAGGATATTGCCAATATACTCAAAAAGTTCATTGTTAAACATAGTAACAATATTCTCAGAGCGTTGCTTAAAGTGGTATAAAAACGACCGGGCAAAGCAGAGGCTATCGCGCTTGCCTTGATTATACCGCTTGCCGATGAAGATATAAGGGATACCCTTATAGTAGCCAGTTTGGGCCTTGACTGGCATAAATAGGCCATCACGAGCCCGGTAGCCATTCTCAAAGTCGCGGGAAGGGCCTGGATCCAGAATATCCTCAAGTAGATAGTCCTGAGTTGTCTTTGCCATGCCAGGGCCACGAACATTCCCATCGACGACAATAAAGAGTACGCGTGGGTGGTTCCCGATGTTCTCTTGTGCAATCAGAGAGTCGAGTGACCGGGTTAACTCATCATAAGTCTCGTTATAACATGGAAGGAGCAGAACTAACTTTTCTGGGTCGGTAGGAATAATTTCCTTTGGCCGCCAGAAGAAGCAGATAATACGGGTGCATAGCCAATGTAGTATTATACATACACACATTGTAGATTGCAGCACGGTATTAGAGCTTAATAAGACAAGGAAGAAGTAATACACCTGGTAGTACTTCCATCCTGTGTAAATAAGCGCACTATTGAGCATAACAAGGCCCAGGATAAGGCTCCATTTCTGGAGCATAAGCATGTTCTTAGACATCTTTTTAAGCTCCTTATCTGAGTCCCAGCGAAGCATTGCTTCTTCCTGTAATATGGAGGAGGTAAATGAAAGGTTTGACTCGGTACCGTTTTGGAACAGCCGCGACATGTTGGTCACGCCTGAGCGTGGAGTCTGTGCGCCAGGATGAAAGTTGCCATTGATACCATGAATCATGGACTAGGATCAATGTCAGGAATAGTTCATGGTACTGGAATTGGGACCTCAAAAGCAGGAAACGTACTTACCGAGTCTGGAGTACTGATTCCATCAGGCCTAAGTGGATGCTGTGGTACCTGGTGCAAAGAGACAGGAGGGTGAGATCTTTCGAGGCTTGTTGCCCTTTCAAGTCTCTCTGAAAATGAGGAAGACTTTGAATTATGAGTAGGCGACTGAGATGAGCTCATGGCGATTCTTTGTAATCCAAGCGGGAAGAAGGCTTTTGAAACGAAAACGGAAACGCAAGCGTGTCCTAGAACGGGTGACCGTGCCAACAATTGGTCAACGGATTAAGATGGTTGAGTGCGGGGAGAACGAGAGAGTACCGTGGCAGTTTATTAAGGAGAGATGAGGCTGATCAGAGAGCGACAACGAGAAATCACGATGACCAGGGGTATGAACTCAAGGAGACCACTGTATGATGCTTTTCTAAAAAGCAATGCAGAGGAAAATGGCAGACTAAAGTGGGCTGTAAAACGAGTGAAGGAACGCCTGAATCAACAAAAACGAACAGCCGGGGGACATTGCAGCTGAAATAAGATTGTAGCCGCTGTATTTCATGACCAATGCAAACCATGAGGTCTCTTCCTCATCGCGGTGCCACAATGGTCTCGACTGTGTAAAACAAAGCCCTCGTTTTCAATGTCATCAAGACCAAAAACTCTTAACCTTATTTTCATTTTTAACGTGCCATCGCTCCTTGCCGAATTTCTGGGAGAAACTTTAGGCGTAGGAACACAATAGGCACATGCGGGCCGATGGCTCAGCTCTGAATACGAACTACCAATACTAGGTTTGTAGTACTTCCATTCTGGCAAGCTATGGCTGCATGCTGTAATAGTTCGCCTATGCCACTCAGGCTATGGAGAACAAGCCCAGTAGGAAATATTGAAGTAATTATTAGGCAGAACAGGTGGATTGACTAACTGGCTCCGCAAGAGAAGAGAACTGTGGGTGCATATTTTATCTGGTTTAGCAACTGTTGGGCGATCTGTGCGCAATCACGTCATTGGTCTCCTGTTCTAAGACTTTTTAGCAAGGTGGAAATATCGAATTTCTCCGAGTCGGTTTGTCTAAAGGCATGCATGCTATGTTTCATGTGAGTATACTAAATTCGGTACCTCAATACCTAGTTTTAAAATCGGCGCTCGAACGGCCGAGCACGAAATAGTCATGTACCAATACATCGTGCCATTGGAAGGTGTCATACTGCGAATACTGTTGAAAATAACTTCTCCAACCCCTGGTCACCCGGTGAGCGATGGATGACGCTCAGACCCGATTGCAGTGCCACAACTCCCATGTCGCGGACATATGACGCAAGAATTAAATATTTGATGAAAGAGAAGCATCTCAGAACTTGTACCTATTCTATCCGGGAATAGAGGCGTGGCTTCGGTACCTACAGCAATCTACACATAAGTCTGCAGGGTAAATATCTTGAAAGGTCCAATAGGAGCACAGTAAGTATTCTTTCGGCGCATTCCTACGCTTTGGCCTCTGACTAGCCCTATTTAGACCCATTTTCAATGATACTTTTGAACATCAACTTCCTTACACCCACGTCACCCAGTGGCGGATAGAATCTCAACACGGCATGCTTTGGTGTTAGCTGGGAGAGCAGATTGAGATAACCTTCAAGATAAGCTTTTTCACAACCTTTAGGAGACAATACCAGGCTGCGTTATTCCATAATTCTTGCAGATAGCTGCTGTACAAAACAGTAACGCTGTTCTGTTAGAGATTATAAGGTCAAAGTTGCAATGTAACAGCAGCTGCCTAATAACCGACTGGTCCGGCTAAACTTAGCCCTCCTGGGCTAGAGAAGGTGGAATAATTGTTGCTTCCGATTGTTCTGGGGCAGCATACTCAGATAAGAGTGCGTGATTAAAACAGTTCTAGCGATCCCTACCAACTTAGTACAGCCCTACTCAAAAGCAACGTGGCGCCCCTTCCTAGCCAATTGCAAGCCATAGGGCTCCATAATCATCACTTAATTGCGGAGTTGGGGTTAGCCCGATCTGAGTATCAGGAAACTTATCTTGTAAACGAACTTAGCACACTACAGAACGCGGCGGCGGACCGGGAATAGTGAGAGTTACTTGAAACGTCACAATTAATGTGCTATAGACTCACCTTACATCGCCTTATAATACTTCCGGTCAATGCGCTTAGCTGGCGTTCAATTAGATGCACGTTGATCTCGATGGATGTCTGTTCATATTCCCCACTTGGTCCTCCCCAAGATAGCGGGAACACGTATCCGGTAAGGTGGTAGTGAGTAACGCAATGTCGTTTCCGTGCCACAACTGCGAACGTGCATTAGCGGGAACCAGGATGCAAGTACCTTTTTATCACCAGTTCGTGGTTTTACGTCCGTGTTCTGAATAGACTTCGAGACTAGGTGCCCGCCCATTTCGAGATGTTGCATCTGTGCACCTCCAGCTATGAAGTCATCCCGTGGTAGTAGTACATGTGAAATTGTAGCCATTAGCGTACTTATTTTCATCGAACTATCGAAAGCCACACGCACTACCGCCATGCAGTGGAAGCCAACAATGCAACCTTCCCTTGTTGGGCTGTTCCTGCATTTGCTGTCAATGGTACCATGTCACTGTAGGGTCCGTGCAATGTCGTCTAAGTAAGGTTTTATCGGCATAAGCCAATGAGCCGTTGGGATATGACCACTTCTTATCTTACTGCCCCGACGGGCTAGGACTAGATTGTTTTAGAACGGAAATACTCTAGTTATAGTAACAATGCCTCTTTTATATGGATTATACTGAGTTAGGGTTAAATCTGCTAGACTGCGCCAAAACCACTTAAAGGGGCGAATAATGTTATTTCAGCTAACCAAAAGCATATTTTCCCCTCATCCCCCCCTCAGGTACACTTTCCATAGCTTTTCTGGCAGCCTGTACCGCAGTGGGCAGCCGTGTTTCCACTGTTAGAGAAAAAAAGAGAACAGTCAATGTTAGCTTCAATCTCATTCCAACTCCGCAGTCGACAGCGATAATGATTGCATGTACGAAATGGGAAACTCACCAATAACCGTACTGAGAGCAGCAGGTCTTAGTTCCATAGTTGGCGCAGGTCGCTTTAAAAGTCGTTCCACAGAGGCCGTTCGTTGTGTTCTGAATCGTGCCTGTGGACGGTGCGCAGTCTCCAAAGTTCTGGTCGCAGCCAGTTCCGCAGTAGGAAACACTCGAACCACTAATAACCATTGCGTTAGTGATATTCTTACACAATCGATGCAATTCGCAGTATTCGGATATTCATACTCCATTGAAACCCAGACCGAGTCAACGCATAACAGTGAAGGAAACAAACTTACCAGTAACCATACCAAGAGCAGCAATTTCCGAAGCGGGAATTCATACACGTATAGCCCGTGGTTCCGCCGCACCTCTGGTTGGGCGAAATTGTCAAGGGCTGAGTTGTGCTTGTCGGCTGGGGAACCAGTGTGGACACTTGGGTTTGAGTAGGCTGTGAACCGACGATCCGATACCAATTCTCCTTAGGATCGCCAAGGCATTCGCCCACAGTAACGAGCTTGTAACCTCGATTCCTTGCTGTTTGGATCATATAAGCAGTCAGGTTGTGGACAGTCTGCTCGTGGACGTCATGGGCGAGAACAATATAGTTATTGCTGCCTGAATTAGAGGAAACTGTGGCAGAGTACTTATCCTTAGCGCTCTGAATCAGGTCAGGTGCATCATATTCGTAGTCCTTAGTGTCAAGGTTTGTATTAATGACGTGGTAGCCAAGCTGCTTCAACAGGCCGAGGCAGCCAGACGCCTCATCGCAGGCCAAATATGGCGGTCGCATATAAGTTGGGAACCACCCAAAGAGGTTGCGGAAAGCCATCTCGTTATAGATTATCTCCGTTTTGCGGATTGTACTATTGACCTGAGTTAGGTCACGATGAGTCCAAGTGTGACTGGCTATCTGATGGCCTGCAGATTGAATACGCCTCAAGATGGTTGGCCATGGCGTAGACGAATCATCAATATGCCCCTTGCCGCGGTTGTTGCCAGTCACAAAGAAGGTTGCCTTGACTCCAGATTGGTCTAGGAGATCCAGCATATCATTAGTATAGATATATGGGCCATCGTCGAAAGTAAGCGCAATAACGCCAGGAGTTGTGCAGGCCGTGATGATACTCCCTGTGATCCCGTTGTAAGTCTTGATAGCCCGGCATTTCCCAATTTCAAGAATGTGGGGCAGACATACCATAAGGCACGTTTCCGAGGCTGGGCCGAGGAATACTCTCTGTGCTTGCCCCTGGAGGTCCAAAGCTAGTTTTAACAGTTAACCATAGTTTAAGCAACACTCCTTGAGCTTGTTCTTGTCCTTTGCGTTCCTCTTCGTCCCTATTCGTCCAAAGTCTCTCAACTACTAGGGTAAGGTGACTTACAAAGTGTCGCAGGAGTCGCTATAGTCCAACTGACAGCTGGAACCATCGCAATAGTCCTCAGTTGTGCCACAGTTGCCACTTTCCGAGCAGCAAGAACCATGAGGACAAGATCCAATCCCCATACCGCACTCAGCGCGCTTTTGTAGCCCAACGCGTACGGGGGAGAGGAGCTTGTCCGAGGCTAAAGCTTGACCCGAGAGGGCAGCGTTAACGTCGAGCAGCAGACAAACAAACGTAAGAGTAAAGGAAAACTTCATTGTGATACCACGACCATATGATAAACGCGAAAATGTAGAAATATGGATAGGCATAGAGACACAATCGTCACTATGGACCGGAACACGAGTTTACTTATGTAGGCAAGGTTGCATTGCGATATAGCAGAAAACATGCAGCCAGGCCCAGTGTATTAGGCAGATGACCAAGTATCAGCGCTCGAATGCGTCGTAGTGGCTATTAGAAAATACATAAAAAGAAGGAGACTAGCCAATGGTTCTGTTTTGATACACCGTCCTTAACATGCTGGTGGGCTCGGACCTTGTACTTCTGGTTTTGATCGCTCTCTATGCGTCCATGCGGTGGCCATTAACTTGCACTTAAGACTTGCGAAAGAAATTAGCCGGTGGGACTACCTGGTTCCTTGCCATTGATCTATCGGCCGCCGCACCAGCAATGCAGCAAAGGCGCTATTGCGTGATGGCCATGTGGTAAAGTGCGCATTGGCAAATTAGTAGGTGGGCGTCCGCCCTAGAACTAAACACTTTCAACATAATCACGTCATGCAGCCACATTCGTGTGGGGCGGATGATAGTGTGTAGCGGTGTCGCAAGGCTACAAAACGTTGGACGCTTAGGCACGGTCCTAGTACATGCAAGACAAATGTGGCTTACTCTGTGGACAATCGATATGGATGTCAGCAAGGTCCGCTTTGTAGGCCTGTAATTTAACCACCGTCAAAGCGCCCTCAAGCCACGATATTGGCAAAAAAAATTTTTTGAACAAAATTCACGTTCATCAAACCATCTAGGCTACCGGGAACCACCGCCGGCCCCCATCGCCCTACTTTCGCTCAATTGATATTCAACAAATTTCTTAGATCTGGAGCTTGTAAAGAGCATGGTGGATTCAAGCTACAGTGTAGAAAGGTGATCTTCGAGGCCCCGCCACGGCTGAATTAATACTTTGGTAGTCTTCCGATCAAGATAGAAGGGGGCGGTCGCTGCTCGGCTCGTGGTGGTATACCTTGGGATTCTTTTTGTAGCGACTGAACAATTGTTTTCCAAAGTGACCCAATGTGAATTCAATCACGATTACTTCGTCATACCGCCTTCCCACAGACAGTTTTCTACCATATATCGGTTGAAGCCATGCCGAAGTGGATATAATCGACCTATTGGAGTGCTTATTGGGCACCACTTGGCGACCATAGCACCAGAGGAGCAGGATAAGGCAAGGTGCTACTGTTAAACCCTAAATTCGATAGTGATGTCAAGAAGTCAGTCATTGTTCTCCCCCTATGACCTTCTCTTGCTTGCTGTCGATCGTATATCTAGCCCCGGAGCCCCCATTAATCTTCTTGGAAAGCGTAGACCTGGACACACGTGCTTGTTACCAGTCATTTCTCCCTTAGGTATCCGTTGATCTCTTGGTGTTACCATCATGACTCCACTCGTTTCACATACCGACCCAGTTCGGGGACCCACCTTGAACAATCACAAGCAGAACTCTGAGCCATGGAGTTTCTCTGCTCGAGGATTCTATGATATCACTCCCCCAAGCGAAACCTCCATTGTGGAAGACCCTTTCAACAATTCCGTCCCAGAGTCGATCACTACAAACACAGAAAATCTTGTGGCTGTAATTGGTGTTGGCTATGTTGGCGAACATCTCATCAGCGTCTTTTCCAAGACCTATAATGTGATTGGATACGATATATCTGAGGTTCGGATTAGTCAATTGGCTCAAAAGAACCCCCCCAACAGCAGAGTGAGATTCACGTCAATGGCCTGCGATATAGCAAATGCCACTCACTTCCTAATCTCTGTGCCAACCTTGTTACTTCCCGATAAAGCCATCAACTCATCATACCTTCGAAGTGCCCTTTCAACCGTTGGCATCTATGCCCAGCCCGGTGCAGTTGTCGTTATTGAGAGTTCCGTTGCAGTAGGCATGACAAGGGAGCTCCTTGGTCCTCTTGCTAAGAAACGAGGTTTCTTTGCGGGCATGTCGCCAGAGCGCGTTGATCCAGGCCGTATCGACCCCCCGGCACAGCTTATTCCTAAAATCGTTTCCGGCCTTGACGATATAGTGCCTGGATCACTGGATACTATTAAACGATTCTACTCGCAAAGCTTCGACCAAGTTGTGCCTGTTTCCCGACCAGAAGTCGCTGAGATGATGAAGCTCTATGAGAACTGCCAGCGTATGGTTTGCATAGCCTATGCCAACGAGATGGCTGATGCTTGTCTTGGGCACAATATAGATCCCTACGAGGTGTGTCGAGCAGCATCTACCAAGCCATTCGGCTATCAGCCTTTTTCACCAAGTTTAGGTGTCGGGGGTCACTGTATCCCAGTTAACCCATGGTATCTACTGTCTAATAGCAACTTCCCGCTGCTCCAGATGGCGACCGAGAAGATGCACGCACGTCCCGGAGTTATCGCTCAGCGCGTCGTTGAGCGCCTATGCAGAGAGAGACACGACAAATTACGGCCACGTGTCCTCGTTGTTGGCTTCGGATTCAAGCAAGGACAGTCGCATCTAGTCAATTCTCCGGGACTTGAACTGGCTAAGAATTTGTTGTTGACAAACAAGGTTGACGTTGCCTGGGCTGATCCACTGGTGCCGCAAGAGGCCGTGCCTCAGATCGCGCGCTTACCGGAGAGCGACTGGAGGGTAGAGGTGTTGGGTGATTTCGCGATGATTATCGTCACTTTCCGTCAGCACGGCCTTGATTTTAATGTGTTGGATCGAGTACAGGGCGTGCATATCGAGCGATGGTGTGCATAATGAGGTAGAGTGAGAGATTAGGGCGCTAGAGTATCGCTTAATTAGCAACAACACTGGTCACCTGAGGTAGCTGAACGCTTTGGTGGATGATTTCTGTGCCAAAATAACCGCTTGCCCCAGTCAAAATCAGCTTCATAGTTAATGTATGTCGTAGGAAGAGTGGAATATGTTGGCGAGGAAGTTCCGCGTACAGATTGACGCCTGACTAACGCGGGAATGAGGGTCAATTTATAATATCTCCAGGAATTACAAAGCATTTACAATCCTAGTACATCAAGCACGCGGATCTACACCACTACCTTAAGTATCATCCCTGAATAGGAACTCAATCCATATGCACTATGTGGAGTATTGATGAGTAATTGGAGACGAGATACGTAGACTAGCGGGGCCAGCTGAGCTAGGCCTCTAGAAGTAAGCCTTCCGTACCGGGCTATGTAGTTTGTGAATATGCCGAAGCCGGCATATCTTGTGAAGCAGCTGATAAATGCTCTTTTCAAATGATTCCTCCCCAGTACTGCTAGTCCTTTATTAAATCAAGTCGCAATAACTTAGGATGAGATATGATGCAGGGCAATATTGCTTGGAATTCTAACTAAAGCTCAAATGTAACTAATATACCCCTTACGCTCGGGTTTCGATTGTGACTATTATGCTACGTGACTTCCAGATTCGGTGGTAATAGGGGATCTCACACGAGATCCCACTAAGCCACTCTAAAACTATTTTGCACTAGCTAGCCTGGGCCAAATCTACCGGTATTGATAGACCTCCCCGTATCCTGAGCCATTTCCTGGCGTGGCGTCAATCTGGAGAGTGTCCTTGAAGGGAGCGCCCGAAACATATATCTCTTCCCGCGGTGGATAGGGAATACTGTGCCAAGTCTCCTGCGCCCACCGGGCCGTTTCTAAGAAACGGGACTTGACCTTGAGATAGTCCTTAGCGACCAATTTGAAATCTCTTTTGACGAAATGGCCGTTTACTAAAACATGTTCCATGTCCCCGACGTTAGAGTGAAGAATCACCGCCGCAACAGGATCCGTCCAGCCAAGCATCCCTGGGCTTGTGCCGTCAAAGACGACGAGGTCAGCCTTGGCACCGACGCTGAGGACCCCCAGGTCGGGTCGATGGAGAGCGAGGCCACCACTGCGAGTGATGAGGCGGAAAGCCTGAACAACGCTCATAGGATTTGTGGCAGGCACATGCCAGGTCTCCAGAACTTGATTATAGCGCTTGACACGAGTGCTTTGCAGCCAGAGGCGGGCCTGAGTTACCATGTCTGTCGAGAACCAAGCGTGGGTGTCCATTCCAAGGGCGGCATGGTCCATTATATATGTACTTTGCGGATGTGTCACGCCGGCATGCATCTCTGACTCTGCATTGATGGAGATGAACTGGTTGGATGACCGCATCAGTGCTGCTTCCTCATATGTCAGGAAAGATGCGTGCGACAAGACAACAGGAATGCTGATATTGAGCATCTCAAACGTGTGGAGCTCACGAGGACCATTGGAAACCGTCTGCCGTTAGGACTTGTTTCGCGCGAGAATTATCAAAGCAAAGGAGGCATTTCCGCCGTAGAAGTTTTTTGATTGGGGACTCACATCCATAAGGACCTCCAAGGGTATGTGCGGTGAGGACTGAAACATTGTATTCCCTAGTCTTGTTAGTTCCCATTGCCTGTGTCTCATTGCACACTCAAAGTTCTAATGTGATTCGGACACACCTTGCCAAATTGAAAACAGCATCAACATCTTGGACTACAGCATCAACACCACCGAAGAAATCACATGCGATACCAAGGTCGACATTGGTACCATTGAATTTCGCCGCCTTTGCTATGTCCCGGAAGTTGACAAGTTGCTCCGAAACGGTGTAATTAGTGACGTTATGGAATGCATATGCCCATATCACCCGTGCGCCACTCTCAATGCTGGCATTCAAGCCCGCGTACGATGTGTCATCTGAAAATGTGTGGTGTGCATGGTCGAGCGTCGTCGTGACACCAGCATTGAGAGCCTCATACAAGCCTGCCAGTTGGCTGATGTACACTTGGTCCGGATTCAAGCGTCCTGCAGAGGCAAACTCGCTAAAACGGCCAAAGTACTCCGCAATCGTTGTGTTAGACATGAGAGTCTTGAATAGGGTGTGCCATCCATGACGGTGCGTGTCAATAAACCCGGGAGTAATGATCTTACCAGTCGCGTCGATAACTTCAGTATCTCGGGGAGCAGAAGACAACTCGCTTTTGGCGGGCCATATGCCCGCGATGCGGTCATCTTTGACTAACAAGGAGCCATTCCGGATGACGTTGAGGTTGTCAAGGGCTTCATCAAAAGCGATAATAGTCGCACCAGTGAAAAGAATCGAAGATGCCTGGCTTAATCTGGTGAATGATATAAGATTCAGGCAACAGACGGAGAGAAAGCTTTGATAATGCATGATTTCGAGGTGACTAGATCAAGAAGAAGAATGGTCTATTCTGCAGGTATATCGGACAGAGATCTGGAAAGATCAAGGGGCCTTTATATCTACAAGAATAAATACTGTGACGATATTCCCTATAGCGAACTAATTGATTCCCCGCTCTAGTTCTTAACTCCATTTGGAATTGGCGCTGTTTGGCGTGGCGTAAAGTGGAACTGCCTACTAAGGGAAATGCTCGGTGAATTCGCACATTTGTATATATCCGGCCCTCCTTTATTCGGCATTTTATATAGCGAACAAATATGCCTTGGAATTATAGTCTTTACGAAGTCAGCAGGGGCTAAAGAGGCTCGGGTGGATAGTGCAAACACGGAGAGCTTTCCGACTCTCGTTCAGCCTCGTTCTGCCTCGTTTAGCCTCGTTCTGCCTTGTTCTACAGTAACCACCATTAAGATTAAAGTTTAAACTAACATGATTTCGTCAAGTCGCATGGGAAATAGAGTTATTGATGTGTTAAGAACCGCTAAGCTCAAAAGCCGAGGCTGCGCATTTGATTTTACCTACCCTACCTGATCGTTTTTTATAGCTATCATTTGTATTATTTAGAGCTGATGCAATTCAGCAGTTAATTCGCAGCACGGCCATCTCACAAACTCTCTTTTATGTTCCAACTGTTATTCATAACTATACCTCTCGCTAACCTTGTAATTATCTTGGGATACTTATTGCCTTGAATCCTATTGTTCCTTCTATTGCATTAACGCTGCTGCTTCAGGCAGGCCTGGTGGTATTTGCGTATGGCCTGGCCACGAGGCAGCTGGCAACAGAACCATCTACGGCACGAAAGATGGCATTGCTATCTCTTCTAATGGCACCAAGGCTGATATTGTACTTGTTAACTACAATGAGAATTTTGAAGCATAACTAACTTTTGAAGGTATCGCTGCATTGACACTTCTGAGTTTAAACTCACTTTTGCCAAATCCAAGTCTGCGTTAATAAACTACATAGAAGGAGAACCACAGCTTAGTTTTAATATAGTTAATTTTACTAACTAGGTTCTGCCGATACCTAATATTTAGAGTGACGACCCTCTTCCCCTCGCAGCGGGCATGGGAACCTGTCGTGTTAACCGGTAAAACATTTCCAAGTCAGGCGTTATTACCAATTGACTAGTCCAAGGAGCTTTCTATTAGAAAAGGTTAAGTCTTTCTGTAACCGAGGAACGTAAACTGCACTCGATAGGCGTGAGGCTAACGGTCTATACTATACCTCTTACAGAACTCGGCAGAACAGCACATCGAGAATAAATCCGAGGAGTAGCTAAGGACAAGAACCCGCTAGTCTATTCAGCTCTTTAGCTCCTAGCACTTTGTGAAGAGTTAACAATTTAGGGCTTTACCTTCGATTAAGTGAAATTAGGTGCTACAAATTAGACAATACCGGTATCGGGGGGAGGAGAAAGCTTGTACCCGTGTCTACCTTCGGGTATGAGGCTGATCGGAATGTATCAGTGAATTAAGCTTCGTATTTATACCGATTCGCCGGCACCCGTCCTTTCACCTTGTCGGCAATTTGCAAGAATGGACAGCTGTCGCCCCTGTCTCGGAACGGAGATTGCAATACACCGGCTGAGCCAAGGCGAATTTACCCAGTCGTTGTTAGTCGTAAGATATTCTATTGTTTTTAAAAGCGACTTGTCGAGCAGAAAGGTCCTTCGTTCACCATCCGACCTTCTCGAGCAATTCAAGAATTAATTGGTGACTTAGCAATGCATTGGCAGCAAATTTTCGTTGAGCTCTATTGCGCTCTTGGCACCGTGTGCGGGTTCAAGCATCACGTACATGACGCAAATTTTACCCCAGACGACGTGCTCAGAGTCACCAGGCGTAATGTGACGATCGGGGGACTCAACAGATACACCACGTTGGTGAACAAAACTTCTCCAGGTCCTGAAGTACGAATTGTAGAGAATAAGGTCACGTGGATCCGAGTGTATAACGGCATGAAGGATGACAATTTGACGATGGTACAAAACCCTTGCTCTCCCCCCTCCCCAAAGAATGGAATGTCCCGAAAGATGAACAGTGATCTTACTGATTTTTGTATGCAGCACTGGCACGGCCTTAGCCAGTCCGCATATCCCTTTTCGGACGGCACACCGCTTGCCAGCCAGTGGCCCATACCCCCGGGACACTACTTCGACTACGAGCTCAGGAGCGAAGTCGATACTGCGGGAACATATTTTTATCACTCGCACATCGGGTTCCAAGCTAGCACGGCTGGCGGGCCCTTGATTGTGGAGGACCCCGGTGCAACATCGTGCGATAGGAACCTGGAGCGCGTGTTCTTCCTCTCGGAGTACTGGCAGGAGACGGATCAGGAAGTGAAAGAACAAATTGCAGGATACTCCTATAAGATGGCCCGGTGAGGCCAGAGGATTCCTCATCAACGGCAAGGGTATCGCTAGTAGTGGCGTTCCGCAACGAGCCTCTAAAACCCTCGAGGTGATTGAGGTAGAGCCCGCCAAGGCATATCGTCTAAGGTTTATCGGTGGAACTTCCCTTTCCATGGCGATGATTGGAGTTGAGAATCACACCCAATTCGACATTATAGCAGCGGATGGCCACTACACGCAGCCATACACCGTTGACCTCATCCAAATCGGCACCGGCCAACGTTACGACGCTGTTTTGCGCACGAAATCCTGCCAAGAACTGCGTGAACTCGGAAAGCTTGACTACTACATCCAGGTGGAGAACCGGGATAGAATTAAGATGGTCTCTAGTTACGGCATTTTGCGATACAAGAATACCTGCAACCTCCCGTCTCAAAAGCATTTACCGGAGCATTCCAACCCGTCCAAGTCTCCAATGATTCTACCTCCGACTATCAGCGGTTACCTCGACTACAAGCTCCGGCCGCTCCGTCATACCAATCCTCCCACTATTAATGAGGTAACTCGCCGAGTCATTATCCACACCCAGCTGCTGGCACACCACTACTACGCTTGGCAAGTCAACAATAACACCTGGACTGAGGATCAAGCCGATCCAGTACCTCACACCAGCTCTTCTCAGCCATACCTCGTCGCGCTATACAATAATCAATCGCGATATCTCCCCGATTATGATGCCGCATTTGCCAACGGTGGTCTAGATCCCAAGACAGGCACGTATCCAGCCAAGCTCGGAGAGGTCATAGAAATCGTCTTCCAGCAACTTGCGTCGCGTTCAGAGGATGGAACGCCTGGCGGTCAATTGGATACGCACCCGTGGCATGCGCATGGCGCTCATTATTGGGATATGGGAGGTGGTCCAGGCGCCTGGGATCCTGACGTAGTAGAGAAACGTCTTAACGGCACATACCTGTGCTTAGGGATACTACGCTCCTCTACAGGTACCAGGAAGGGGGTAAACCCAATGAGAAGGCTGGGTGGAGGGTTTGGAGACTTCGGATCAACGACCCGGGCGTTTGGATGGTGCACTGCCATACTTTGCAACATATGATCCAGGGTATGCAGACTGTCTGGATTCATGGTGATGCGAAGGATTTTATGCATCTTGAGAGACCCGACGTTCAGGGTTACTTAAACTATGGCGGCGATGTATACGGGAACGCAACACATGCGCCAACAGTGGTGCACTTTCATGAGCTTAGCTAGATTTCTTGCCGGACATCCAAGTAGCAATATAATGGCTACGAAAATAGACATGGGTTAATGTGATGTTTTGGAATTACGGGACGCTGTAACTAAAGTGTAGTTTATTGGAAATCTAAATCTCGGCTACCTATTAGTTAAAAGAAATGCCGGCAGATACTACAGGGGTGAAAGATTGGGCATTGATCACGATCTTAGTAATTAACTTGGTACACCGGTAAACAGAAAATCTATATTAAACTCTATGGAAATATTACGGGGCTGGAAGCAAAGAACCAATCAGGCTGTTAAGCGCCCCGCTCTGTAACTGAACGTAGAGCGCGGCAGTTTTATTACATACCCTTTTTAAAGTAAAAGAAGAAAACAGAGGTAATAGCCTAATTAAAATACATGAAAGTGCTTTTTTACTTGAATGCGGAGCTGGAATAATAATGTAGAATAATTCTGCAATGCGATTGCAGCTCGCAGCGGCTTCCCGGTAGTCTCGTACTCGACTGGCTGGGATGGAGAACGGAGAACTCTATTGCCAGTTTTGTTAGCCCGAGCACGTCGCCGATGGGGAAGCACGAACTTGAGTACTCGACTCTGCTGCATTAGAGAATTTGGGGCATCTTAAAGAGACGAGACACAACAATAACGCATGATTGGTGAAGAGCGTGCGATATCGCCCTGCCGTATCAGCATAAGAATGATGTTATTGGGCAAGAGGTGCCCATTCAACTGCGAGTAAGCGCTCGCGGTCGAGGAGGGTACCCTCAGCACATGACGGATGACAAATTTAGGTATAAGAGACTGGCCTTTGTGCAGGTCCCTTGAACAGAATCAAGCAGCTCAACATGACTATCTCTTCTGCCCACTTCCTCTGTTGCACCCTTAACCTCTGAGAAGACGGGTTTGGTATGTGGGGGTGGGGGCATGCAATTGTATCCATGGGAATGGGTCGCTGTAGGGCTGAAGGGAATGGGGAACTACTAGATGGGGCAGCAATCTAGCACACAGCATTCGGGAAAGGTATTGGGTACGCCTGTCTCTGTCGAGTTTAAAGTCAAGAAATCTATATCTTGAGCCAAAGCAGGCTGTACAACTTAATGAAGATAAACGTCTCTTTGACTAGGCCGGCGCTTTTTACACACCCCGTTCATCATCTGCCTAACAGCAAGCCTCTCCGAAAACATACCTGGATACCCTGTTTTAATCAGTAAGAAGTTAAACAGTACCCCGTCTGCAAAATAGGGGCAGTATCCTGTACTAAACGTACAACTAGGACGACATTCCGAGACCAGCACTCCTTCGAGCCGCCAAATGCCCACCTCGTACTGATTCAACATGTCAGAAGATAATCCTATCACCCAACCCACGCAGTGGCCTTTACTGGAACAAAGTCTCAGGTCGGGACAAAGCTCTTCCTTTCTAAGCCATTTCAAGGTTTCAGGAGGCTTGATCATGGCGTCTTCGTAGGTGAAGGTCGCCTTGAACGGTATGCACCAGGCTCTAAACCGAAAAACTGGTCCTACTTCCTTCTGTGGGCACACCATATTCGCAGAGGACCACTCGTCATTTTTGCAGGGTTCCATAGTTGGAGTTGTCTTTGCCCTTGATTCCCTTTGTACCAACCACTTTTCGGATTGCAACCATATCTCAATGGGCCCAATGCAGGGGCAGGGACATGCACCCAACATTGTCAACGTAATGGCATTTAGCTTCTGATAGAAGAAAACAACCGGTCCGATCAAGGCCATCCAAGACCAGCTCGGAACACCGTTGATTTTTCGTCTCTTGTCCAACGTAGCAGGATACCACAATAAGGCATAATCCAAGTATCTCTCAGGAAGTCCGTAGAGAAAGCTCAGGGGCGGTTAGTGGCGTTGGCTCAAACCTTCCGCGATACCGCAGAAGGTAAGTTGGATATCTGACTCGTAAGTCAGCTGTTTCGTGGTGAACTCTGTAGCGATCGATGCATACGTATCAAGCATTGATAAATCGAGCTCAAAGCTCTGCGGGTCTAGTGCATATCCTAAAACCCTTCACCGAGCCGACTAGCGGACTTAACTGCCGGAAAGACTCACTGTATTCTTGGACCTTTTGCCAGCGACTCACCGAATCCATCAACCACAGTCCTAATGAACATTATACCAGCGCGTAATCGGCAAAGTCATAGAGGATCCTTTGCGATAACACGCGTTCTTGGAATGTTTACCCTCGACTTCTATAAATCTAATTCAGGAGCCGACTAACTAGTTGTCCGCATCTAGATCGGGCTCCGAGATAGTGGGATTAACTAGTAGTCATAGGATATAGATTAAGGACTGAGATGTGAGGTAGCATCTTTAGCCTCGGCTACCCCGATATTCAAGTAAGACTGACTATAAATAGCAGCCATCTGCGCAATCTGGTTGTTCTTATGCGAGAGATAGTCCTGGTTGATGCATAACGCATCAACCCAGAGGAACTGGATTTTCAGGCTGTAAACCAACTTCATGCTCCGTCGTATAAGTCGTTATTTTATCAAGACGGCCCTAAAGCGCGCCATCCTCCATCAGCTTAAAGATGTTCGCTTTGGTGGCATAGAACTGCTGCACACCACCCCAGACATAGCTGAGAGCAAGACATCACACTTTGGTCGTCGTCCGGACAAGCCGCATTGCGTCGACATCGATGAGTATGATGTCACTGCCTTGTCTACCAGTCATGCCTTACCTGGTATACATTAGGCCGTAGTATCGGTGCCATTTCTCAAGCTGGGAACAAATCTCTGCTAGGCAGACGTCTCAGCGCTCTCGGAGTCTCGCTTCTTCCGCTGTCGAAGCACTGTCTGCTCCCGCTCGCGTGGTCATCGCTACGGGTCGCATAGCTGGTTAGGTTACAAGGTAGGAATCACCAGGTCAAATCCAAGTGTAAGTAAAAATAAGCATTTTGTATAGAGAAACTCTTTTTTTGCTTGCCGGTAGGTGGTTACTGCATGGTATGGGTACCATCCCGAGACGACGGCCGCACCATAGGCCACGCGGCAAAGAGACAAGGGCAGAAGGCAACTAGGGCAGAATGCATTCCGCAATCGCTACCATACCAGGCTCGCTCTACGCAGACCAGACTGATGGTAGCACAGTTATATTAGCAACGGAGACTACCCGATAGAGTAGGCAGCTACTGTTAATAAATTAACCGAGCCTTACTAGGCAAAATATATAAAAGCACTATATAATAATTTTAAAAGATAAGAAGTTACTATACTTTTGCAGCTTTATATAAGAGTGGCTAGGATTAATAGCTACCTAAGTAAGATAGGAGCTATAGAATCAGGCGTATATAAGTATAACGTGGTTGATAAGCATGCGTTACAGATAAGCATGTGTTACAAAAATCCCTCATTCTACAACATTTCCATCTAATCAGATACTTCTTAACCACCAAACATGCCTCAATCATCCGATAAAGCTAGAATTCTTCTTGCACTTCAAGCCCTTCAAAATAACCCAAAGTTAACAATTAGACGCGCTGCGAAGATCTATAAAGTTGGAAGAATGAAGCTATAGCGCCGATAATAAGGCATTCAATTATGATGCGATTGGATTCCGAAGATACGGAAACTAACTGATCTAGAGGAACAGATAATAGTTCAATTCCTCCTTGACCTAGATTCGCGAGGATTTCCTGCGCAACTTTATTTTATAGAAGAAATGGCCAATTCTCTGCT
>PVQB02000286.1:0-140930 GCA_002980475.2 Fusarium beomiforme | reverse complement strand
GTGGGGGGTGGGGATAGACCTTGGGTAGCATCCAATGTCTGGAATACTCGGACTACTATGTAGTAGTCCGAGTAATCATCTTGTCCATTGGCTAGATAGAACCGATACTTATAACAGCCAAGTTTGCCTGGGAAAAATGTGAGGTAATTTTACTTTTTTATTCGATGTATCCAGCGATGCCCAGACCATCCATAACCCCAATGACACTGCTGAATCTGTAAAGAGTGGACGGCAACAAATGAGATTGTTACCCAAGAAAGCCACGCTGAGTTTGATACGTGGTCATTCATTTCATAAGACATCATCCCACCAACCCAACGCTATAACGCCAGTCCTAATCCCAAATGCCAAAAACAAACAATCTGTGGTATCAATAACACGCCTGTTGGAAAAGGCTGTGTTGGCTCTGTGCTTTCCTTTTTCTATCAATCAAGACCGAATTGCGCACAAGTACATAGTCACAAAAGTCGACCTTTAGTTACGTGGCTCGTATTGGGGAAGAGCCTCCTCATCAACAATAAGACCGGACTTCTCGTCCTCGGCGAGCATCTCAGCAACAGCGGCCTTGTGAGCAGCACCGGGAGCAGGTTCAGGCTCAAATTCAGCGGATTCGCCCCTGAACAGGCGAACCACACGAAGAACCATGGCGCAAAGAAACATGGTGAAACTAAATATGTTAGCTTACGAATTGGCGAACGGTGAAAATCAACAACTTACAATGCAACTCCAACACCGGCAGCAACACCCATGAGGACAGGGATGATAATATATGCGGTAACGTGCTTGAGGACCTCGCCCCAGGTCTGGTCAGGCTTCTTATGCATGAGAGGACCCTGCTTGAAGTTGTCGGTAGCCTTCTCACCCTTGCCATGACCGTGATGGGGCTTGCGACCGTGACCATGGCCCTTATCCTTCATTCCGTGGCAGCCCTTGCCCTTGAACTTGCCCTTGACACCCTTCCAAGTGTCGTGGACCATCCCCATGGCGCGGCACCACATATCACAGTCCTCTGGTGCCTTCTCACTAACACCCTTGACCTCAATGCTTCCGATGATGATCTCGCCGACAGGAGCCTTGATGAGCTTGATTGTGACAGGAGGGACACCGTCGACAAATCGGTCGCCGACTTCAATGATCCTGACCTCAATATTGACAACCTCGAGATGTTGATCCTCATCAACGCCCTCAGGTCGAATGGCCAAACCATATCCCAGTCGACGCATATCGCTCTTGCCGTTTCCTTTAATAACAGCAGCCGACAAGTCTCCATTCCAAGGATCAGCATGTGGGTAGAGTTCGAAACCATTCAACACTAAGTGACGGTCCTTGATACCAAAGTTGAGTTCTAGTTGACTGTCATGGCCGCGGCACTGGGGGCAAGGTATATCGACGACTTGACCATAGGCGGTGGCGGGGATCTCAAAAGTGTCGACCTCGATGGGAAGAGTGCGAAAGATGCTGTCGTCCTTGTCAGATGTCTCTGGAACGATAAGCACAGCAGCGGCGGTCGCTGCGAGGGCGAGCGGCTTGAAAAGCATGATGTGACGGAGTTTTGGACGTATTTATTTCGTGTGCTGTGATGATTGATTGATTGATTGATTGATGGATGGATGGATGAAGTGATATCAGATGGTGATGAAGGTGTTTACGTTGAATAAGATAGATTAAAGAGAAGAAAGTATGAGAATAAGGTGCAGGTGATGGATGGTAACGTGCTTTACTCTTGAGGTGTCGGATGTCTCGGTGGCAAGGGCTCCGCTTTGGGTAAAGTGTCAGTGTACGAGGCACGAAATCTGGGGCCCGGAAGGAACGACCCCTCCCGCCGATGACGACGAATTTAACTTCAGTTTCTTTCACTTGAAATGATTGGCTCAGCTATTTCATGCACTCACTTTTTCGTCTGTTGCCCACTTACGGTTCACTGTCGATCAAAAATAGGCAATTGTTGATATTCACAATTATTTAAGTATGTCTGCAGTGATGCATTCGTGAAATTAATCGGGAGACTACGTAGTATACGCATTTGCTCAACAAGCATCGCTTGCTGGCTCCTTTATTTACCTGTCTTTTGGCCTTACGCGTATTCGCACATAGTAGTATCAACCAAGAATGCGTACGGCCCACTCACACGTCTCACATTCACATCCACCTCCATTTCAAAGCACGCGATCAAACGGTTCAAAGCAGACAGAATCATCAAAAGAAGAACGACACCTATAATCTCAACATGGTAAATAGCATGAAGTATTAAGTCTTGTAAACATCTAAAACGTCTTTGTTTTGAATTAACTCAGGGCAAGTCCCTCGCGATGAACCTATGCCTCCCTGGCCAGCCTGGTCTGGTCTGACCCCTGTCAGCCATCTCTGTATCCGGTCGGACCCTAAAATCGCCCGAACTACCGAAACCGAAGTCGATACCAACAGACAGGGCTGAATTAGAATAGAAAAGGAATCCAGACAAGGCAATCCGACAAAGAAAGAAATGAAGCCCCTAAGGGAATGTTGTACAACTGCCATCCAAATCGTTCGCTCTTTCTCCTGAAGACTCAGCCTTCAGTCTCCAAAACCTGTCCGTGCCAAAGACGTTTGAGTTTGTCTTTGACATTGTCCCATTGCAGGCGCTAGTCGACCTTCTTGTTCAGACCTCCATCGCCGTCACCTTCGCCAGTCCCGACGCCTAGCTCAGACGAGTTCTGATGGCGATGAATCGGAGAGTCATTACCCCAGGGAAAATTGGGATCCTCCGGGACCCTGTCTGTCGGGGTTGGACAGTCATCCCCTGCCGAGCCTGATTCTTCTGCTCGCTCCTTGGTGACAGTTCTCAAAGTTGTAAGCGGCTGGTAGGTACTTGTGTCTGTATCTGCCTTTCGTTAGTCTAGTATTTTACCTGTCGAGAATAGCACAAACCTTTCACACCAAATGTGTGTGTCATGCTCGACCAATGTGCCGTGCTGTTGCAAGACATGGAGCCTTTTGTGTTGCAGGTCGATAAGACGTGACTCGTGGCTGATAAGTTTGACCATGATGACGCTGACCCACCCGCCGCAGTCAAACAATCTGTGCTAGGTGGAATCGCTGTAGGAGCCGAGGCGTCATACACTGAATCCGTGCAGGAAGATGAACTAGTACTTGTAGATTCACATGGAGTGGCCGTTTGGGCGGAGCCAGTCAAGATGTATGTGTCTGTTCGAGTATCAACTGTTGAAGATGTTCTTCCAGAAAACTGTGATAGGGTCGAGTTACTCGCATGGAGCGGTGTCAAGGCGGAGCTCTCAAGACTGGTTAATGCCCCCTTTGCGCTACCAGTTGTCAAAAAAGTAGTCAATGTCCCCGATATCGACAATACAATGGTTGCCAATGAGAGAGTCTCTGTCCTCGCGAAGTCAGTGAGCCCGGAAGTTGTGTTCGACCATGTGGAAACGGATGAATTGGTAGCCGTAGCCCCAGAGACTTGAGATATGGAGGGTTCCTCCAGAGTTGTGGTGAGAGTCAATGCTGTAGTACTGGTGTATGAGATTGACAACGAAGCACCACCAGTTGAGTTGCCGGACGCAAACTGGGATGTGCTTGGCTCTTCTAACGTCGTAGTGCGGGTTACCGTTGTAGTGCGAGCATATGGAATAGACTGCGATGATCCACTGCTCACATTGCTGATCGTGGATTGGAAAGCACTTGGCTCTGCCAAGGTAGTTGTGAGGTGTAAAGTTGTGGTACGAGTATACGAGGTTGACTCTGAAGCCCCGCTGCTGAGATTGTGAATGGAAGAGGAGAGGGTGCTTGGCTCTTCTAAAGTCGTCGTGCGGGTTACAGTTGTTGTGCCTGTATATGAAGTTGACTCTAAAACCTCGCTGTCTGTACTCCAGGTCGAAGGGCCTAGCTCATTTGTGAGGCTCAATGTTAACCAGGTCGTCCATGGCTCAGGGTCTGGCCTCCACGAAACTATTGACGAGGAAGTGGCGATGCCCTGAGCGGTTGAGTTGGAGACAGGGAAAAGAGGTTCATTTGTACCCGCGGCGAATGCTGATGCGCCAGTTGTAGTTTCTGTAAATGTGGTATTCAAGGTGCGATAGGTTGTCCTGATGGATGGTGTAGGTGGCGTTGACAACTCCCCTGATGGACTGGTAATCGTGGAACGAGCCCCTGTACCACTTAGCGGAAGGGAAGCCCCAGTTACTGTCACAGTAGTGTTCGATGGAAAAGTGAAAGGGGGCCTGCTAGGCACTATCGTTGAAAGTGTATTACTCCCAGAGGTCACTGAGAAAGTTTGCGTCATGATGGTAATTGTCACGTCTGTGAACGTCTTAGTGTAAATGCTGCCGGAGATAGTGGTGAGTGTGACGTTCAGTGAAGTGATGACAGCTGAGTCGTTCAAGGTTTGAGTCCCAGCACTCAAGTTAGGGACAGTACTGGTAGCCGTAACAGTTGCCTGGTTAGTAGAGTTTGTGAACCACCCGCCTGTGCTAGTGGTGTTCCATGACCCAAAAGCCTCAGTGGTGACTATGGAAGGCGTTTCACTTCTTGGACTTGAAGGGAATGTTTCACCACCCGTATTCGTAGTTGAGTTAATGTATGGAGCAGTGCTGTTAAAGCCGGCCGTCGTAAGAGAAGACGTGGTATCGGAGCCTTGGGCACTAATAGTCTTATTAGACCCAGACCATGACATCGAGGACGACGATCGCCAACCAACGGTAGTGTTGGTTGGAAAAGGCAAGTTGGTCGGCTGCCCAGTTATGATGATGGTACTGATACCAGGAGAGCTAGCGAAAGAGCTCGACCAAGAGTTGAATGTGTTTGTTCCAGCGCCCAAAGTTTCAGAAAAGTTGTATCCGCTGGTGGTATGAGCCGCCGTGACATTACCAGTCGACGCCGTCTGTGTTGGAGTGAGACTGCTAGTGATGGTAGAAGTCATTGTCGTCCTAATCATGGTTCTGTTACCAGGTGCCGAACCACCAGATGGGCTTCGAGTCGGTGTGGTAGACACGCTGGGAGGGGTCATTGGTGTGGTAATGATCGAAAGCCAAGAAGTCGGGAAAGAAAGAGAAGGGACCTCCAAGGTAGCTCCAGAAGTTTGCGACCCAGTCAATGTCGAAGTTGGCCACTCAAACAAGGGGCTTGTATGAGAAGATAACGAAGAGCGCATGACAGAGGTTGACAGGTTGAAGCGTGAAGGGGTAGATGTGGAATACTCTGTAGAGACAGAACTGTTTGCCAAACTGGTAATGCTACCGGTTGGGATGATACCACCAGGGAAAGTGGTAATAAGTGAGCCCTCGGAGAAGGTGACCACGGCGAAAGAGCTGGTGACTGCGCCAGATGTCGCATTGATAGGTAGACCGGTTGACGCGATGGGAGTTTCTGACAATGATCGGACAGGAGCTGTAGCAAGCTCCGACTCGGATGAACCAATGCTAGAACTGAGTATCGATGTTGGTACAGAAGAAGGAAAAGTGTCTGTGACAGGCGAGGTGAAGTTGAATGCTGTGTACGTCTTGCTAGTGGTCAGAGTGGTAGAAAGGGGAACAGTCCTGGATACCACGATTGCTGATGAGCCTCCTATTCCAGCCCCCGACGAGTCACCGGAAGTAATAACAGTAGTGCTGGGACTACTAGATGAGTTTGAGAGGCTATATGATGACACAGGAACTCCGAGTGTCGTAGTGAAGTAGGCAGTTGTAGTGGTAAAACTCACAGATCCATTGGTAGGAATGCTCAAGGCTACGGATGGCTCTTGCGCCGATTTTGGAAAAGAGATATCAGCCGAATTGCTCTGGGTTGCAGTAGTTCCGGTTGAATCAGTGACCAGACCGCCTGATGCCTGTTGCTCTTCTGAGTCCGTCGGGGTAGCCAAGTCTTCAGTAGACAACTGGGACCAACTATGTTGTGGAATGACTGTGATGGTCATAGTTTCGTCTGCAGTCTCGAGAACAGTTGAAGATGAAAGTCTTGACGAAACACCGGTTTGTGAACTCAGGACCGAAGTCTTATTAGCCTGTGGAAGGTTCGTTGACAGAGACGTCAGTGAAAAGGCTGTAGATTCCGCAGCCGAGACTGTCAATGCGATATTGACCATTGTTGTAGTCGTGCTGGTTGACTTGATCTTCGTTGCACTGCTTTCATGAGAAGAAGAAGGCTCTGTTCTGGTGACCTCATCTGAAGTTTCCACACCCGAAATAGTTTGGTCGCGAGAGGCTTTTTCAGAGGCTGTGTTATGGAAATCAGACATTGTGGTAGAGGAGACAGAACCGGAAGATGATTCCGTTGGGGTCTCAAGTGCTGAGGTACCAGCTGAGGGGTAAGTGCCACTCATCGTAGAGTTATCATCCGAGAAGGTAGAAGCATGATCAAGTGACATCGACGAAAATTCAGTGCCAGAAGTCTCAGTTCCAAGAAAAGAACTCGAAACTGTGAGATCAACACTCGACAGTGCATTAGAGCTAGACATGCTACCCGCCTTGACGCTTGAGCCAACGGTTATCATGGCACTATTAGTCTCGAGTGCCGAGGATACAAAGCGGGAAGAACTTCCGGAAGAAACAGTATCATAGTGGGAAGAAACGTTTGATACAGAGGTCACTCCAGCCTCAGAAGATTCGTTTTGGGTTTCCGTGGCAGTGGACCTCTCCATAGAGGAATCTAATATTGTTAGATTTGAAGGGGGCTTTGAGTCAGGATGTAGCACTCACAGGAAGTCATATCTGTTGGGGCCATTGATTCCTCTGTGTAATAAAGAGGAGGCGGGCCATAGCCATCAGCGAGTACGTGACCCATGGCCTTGCGAGCTTCAATCAAGTTGTTGCTGCGCACGACTTTGCAAGGACCTGGACACTGCTGGTGAACAAGTCCAGAAACACTACTCAGAAGGCAAGATAGTAGTGGAAACGCTGACAAGGCGGCGACCACAGGAATATTAGGTGGTCTCATGATGAGATGTTGAAGTGCTGCTCTCCTTTAGGGTCAGTGAATACATCTGAACTTGAGAATACGCGAAGGTTGCTTCGTGGACCCACCGGAACGATGCAGAGAAAGAGATTTAATACAGAAGAGGGTTTAAACGAGCGGATGAGTCGAGTGAGGAGTTAGAAATACAGATAAACGAGTGAGTCTCGACCCCTAGGATATTATTTCCTTGATACTTCCTCGAGGTGTTGAGGAGAAGAAGAATGAGATACGCGAAGCAAGGAGAAAGAATAACAGTAGACGAAGTGAGAAGAAGTGAGAAGAAAAAATTATCAAGGTATACATATGAATGAGTGAATCATAAGCAAAGCAAGTGATGCGCGATATGAAGTGTGCAACTGGCGCCAGCTGGTACAAGAGTTTTGGCAGTGCCGGGCAAAGGGGCACCGGGTTTGTTACCTTATAGCTGCAACACACTTGAGTACCAGATATTTTAGCTCACCCCTGAGGGCCTGCCATAACATGATCGTACAAGCTGTACTTCCCAATCTAATGGGTTGCAAGTGCCTAGCTAGGGTCATTGTAGTGGCGATTCTTAAAAATGCTTAGCTACCTAAATTGGGCCATCATCTGTGATGCTTCAATCATTCATGGTTGTGTAAAGTATTTTCTTAATACCCCATGGATATACATCTGACTGATTGCTTACCTTCCTTCCGATGGGAACGGTCCCGGGACCCTGGAAAAGCGCAACGCTCCGTCTTCTTATGTCATGACGGAAGCCATAGGGGCAATGAGCTCACACAGCTATCTTGGAAGCTTATGAATTTCGTCCAGTCATCTGGTCGGACAATAAAGCTTGATTTGCTATTGCATGATCGCTTACTTGCATGTATGAAGTGACCTCGCTACCGCTCCTGCTTCATCAGCCGGTGATTGTTTCCATCTGTCATCCCACAGGCCGTCCTTCATCTCCCGACATGTCTCTTAAATGTAAATAGAGAAAAAGGGGTAGCTTCTAGAAATGCTCTCACTTGAGCTTGAGCCAGCTTATTCCTGCTAGATGTCAAGTGATATTCTGGTGCGTCAAATCCCAAGACATCGAGACTTAGCGAATGATCGTATGCTTGGCAGTTGTCTCTTTCACTCGAAAGAATACAATGCTGACCTCGTCAAGTCACACATGACTCGTGTCAGATACATCCCCTCGTACGGTCGTACCTCGCCTTGAATCGCTTTGCAAGATGTAACTTGCACTGGCAGACTGCTTGGTAGACGAGATCTCGGGCGTGTTAAGCGATAGAATACAAACCATGTCGGGCCTTCGACCGTTGGGCTAACGGCCTAGCTGTTGAAGGTTTCATAGCTCAGGGCACAGAACCCCAAAATTGAGATGCCATCCGTGCAATAGTAGCACCTGTAACGAGCCTGGCAACGAGGCGAGATGCAGCTTGCCGTCGGGTCACATCAGGAGTGAAGCGCAGCGTATGCATCTAGCTTGTCTCTGTTGAATGTTCTGACGTATAGAAAGACGGCCACTCTTCTTCAGGCTAAATCGTTCTTCTGGACGATACCAACAGCTTAGGTGCTGCTTTTCCTCGACATTGTCAATCACAATGAGAACAACTACGAGGGGCGTCAAAACTCACAGCAAATATTTTCTCAGCAGGTATATAATTAGTATCCACGATATCGGCGCGATTCCAAATTTGCCCCATATTACTACCAAGAGGAGACCTTAGGCGAGCACTCAGACATTGACGCGTATTCATCTTGAATGGTGAAGACCTCCGAGTTTCGGATTAGGGGATAGTTGTGAGGTGAGACTCAAGTTGATGTGTAAAGAATGAGACAAATCGAGACAACGTAAGCTTTGCGAAAAAAAGGAACTAAGACATTAGATGTTCTCATTATGCATCCTTCCTTCCTTCTTTCTTAGACTGACCGACGAGCATTCATTCCTGTATTTGCAAAGTGTTCGCTTGAACTCGGGTGAAGCAGGAACTCGCGACTGCCTGCTGCACCCTTGAGCTTCTCGATTCCTATTCCTCCGTAAACTAAAACCAGTTCCATATTGTTACGTTATTTTTGTGCTTCAAACACAATGTTTCGCAGACTATGAATATTGTTTGGCTTTGAGGCTTAGCGTGTCGTAGGAGGACAGACGCGTTTATTCGGCCTTTTCAGCGGTTTCACGCAGAGTAGGGGCGGTTCCGTCGGTCATCGAGGTATCCTTATCCTCGATATCAGCAGCCCAAAGAGCAGCGCCAACTTGAAAATGTTAGCTTTGGACAGTAAGAGATTCTTTCTGAATGGTTTACCTGTGTTACTGAAAGTGAAGAACATGGAAGCCACAGGAATCATCTCAAGAAGAGTGGCAACCAGTCCAAATCTGTGCAAATATATATGTTAGCTAATTTCGGATGATTTGTACAACTAAGTGGTCGCCAGGAATACAAAAGGAAAGAAAACTTACGCAGTGTAGGGACCAACATTCTTGGCGAGCCAGTCCTCCCTCTTGGGTTGCGACCAGCGCTTCAGCTGGAAGTACTGGAGCAGCGTTAGCTAAGTTGTCAGACTCGTAAGAACCGGCAACCTACTCGGCCGTGAACTCCCTTGCCCCGAGTACGACCTGAGTCTTGGTTAGTAGATTGATATATGTACAGATGGTGGACTTTTACCTTGGATAAGGATGAAAATCACCGTACCAACAACCGGGATAGCGTTGAGAGGTAGATACATGACGTAGCGAATAATAGCCTTGGGGCTGAATTTCTCAAAGGGGCTCTTGAGGATCTTGCCCAGCTTCTGCATCGGATCTCCTCCAGACTTAACCTCTCGTCCCTCACTCACGATTTGGGTGTCTCCGCGAGTAAGCAATGTACCATCAAACACATCGAGTAGGGCATCTTGAAGAAGATAGTTGCGAGATATAAGATTGATAATGGTGGTGCTCTCGTTGAGAACCAGCAGAATCGCAGAGAAGGGCGCGATGGGGCCGTTGACAAAGAATAGCACGGCGAGCTGGGGCAAGTATGTAAAGAAAAACATGCCACCAATGACACCGGTAGAAAGCAGGACCAGAGGGCCGATCTTGGAGACAAAAGGCTTCCATAGTGAGCGATGGGAGATAAAGTAGAAGATTCCCTGTTAAAGGCACGTTTGATTAGCAAATGACTTTCCTGGGGCTCGAGAGAGATGTTTCTTGCCTTGATAGGGTAAAGGTAAGATCGGCTCTTTGCAGCGCTGGCGACATGGTCTCTAGCCTGGGCATAATCCTCCTTGCTGCAATATCATTAGTTTGAAGAAAAGGAAGCAAGTGATTCGCAATGCATCCTTACAAGACCTCTTGCGCTTTCTCTCCAACGGAGTCAACCACTCTGTTGCGCTTGGCGGGTTGCTGCTGGTGATCAGCTCCCGAAGCTTCAGCTGTGTGGGCCATGGTAAGTTGTTGGATGCAAAGTGAGAGGAAGTTTGCGATTTCGTTGATCGTGTGAAGAAGTAGATCTTTATATCACCACTTAAGTATTACCAAGTGAAAAGAAAACTGATCTTGTGAGGCTGCTTCGCTTTGTTTATATCACAGCGAGATTGGCGATCACAAGCTTTACATTCCACCCTAAACCATGGAAGCTCAAGGGAGAAAGCTCCAATCGATGTCGTCATTACCACCTCAGGGCCTTATAGGCGGGGCTACCTTAAATCGTCACAGGCTTTACGTAGTCTGGGGGACAAACCAATGATGATGATGATTTCGTTACGCTTTTTGACAACTTCTGATATAAGATTATCGTAATTATATATTTTGTGGTCCTAAAAATATCTGTCAAGGACTTCCTTGCTCCCTTCAAGACCGTATATCACCTCCAACGTCGCATCAACGTCAACTTGCAGATCGCCGGAAGAAATGTCCCAGAGACCCACCTCCGCCGGGAGCTCATGACCCACCATCGGCCCCAAGTCTCGGGAGGTTCAATATAAGACTCCCGCTAACGCTGACGTTTGGTTGTCATGACCTGCACATAGTAAGCAATTGTCCTTGAAACAAGGCAGATTTGTTTCAAACCCGACCTACCAACCTATGATAATCTTTTCTACCGCGCCTAGAGAGCCTTATTCTTTGTACAATGGTGGTATGTTTTGTCGCGTGAGCCTCGTCTTTCGCCCCTCCTCCAATTACATGGTAATGTGTTGCTGATCATCCCCGAAAAGATGAAAGGTATGCGTCACCAAGAGCGCGCCTATAACATCATGTCGTGCCCAACATTGACGACAGCCTCATCCAGATAACAACACAAAAGCACTCGCGATAGCTTCCAACAGACACTAACGAATGCATATACCAACACTGCTGCCATGACCCAACGATATATTGCGAACAACCTCCCTCCTCAGACCCTAGGATCGGATCCCAAAGAACTTTTGACATATGCTCTTGAACTAGTCGTACGACACACACCACCTCGCCAGGTCTACCATGAACGGCATCTTGGTGGACTCTTCACAGGATACACGGGCCTTGCTTACTTGTTTCTTCAACTATCTGAGCTCTACCCAGATCTGAAAGTCTCTGGTCACAACTTGATATCCTGGGCGAAACGTTACTTAGAAGGAGATCGTGGAAAGCTAGTCTTGGAGAAGGGTAACTGCGGCATCTCGGCCGAGAAATTATCCTTTGAAGCAGTGCGAGCGTGCATAACCAAGGAAGATGATCACCTAATAGCCTTTCTGGGCAACATACCAGTACTTCTTGGTCCCTATACTAGTCCTCAAGAAGATGCTTTTCCGTCAGAGATACCCTATGGGCGGGCAGGTGCGCTGTACATGTTGCGTATGGTAAAACACTGGGTCCCGAGTAGTGAGCATCTCGTGGAATCTCCGATCAAGCGACTCACAGAGAGAATTATGGCCACCGATGATGATGGGAGGGGTAACTGGGAGTGGCATGGAAAGAGATACTTTGGAGCAGCTCATGGTGATATCGGGATCATCACACAGCTAGTTCTTTCAAACCCATCACTTGCTCCACAACTAACCCGACGCGTGGAAAAGCTCCTTGAGCTTCAGCTTTCTGACGGTAATTGGCCGTCAAGCGTGCGTAGTTTGAAGGAGGGCAAAGGCGCAAGTCTCGTTCAGTGGTGTCATGGCGCCCCTGGTTTCCTGTACTCACTGACATCCTTGCGCCCCTATTTCCCTGACTTGCAAGACCGTATCGACTCGGCCATCGAAAAGGGACAGAGCATAACATGGAGACATGGTCTACTGACCAAAGAGCCGTGCCTATGCCATGGCATTTTTGGAAACGCATTGTACGTTCTCCCGTATTCAATCCCTCCCCCCTTTCTTCACTGCGAAACCCTAGACCTCGGCTATGACTGACCTCGGATTAGAGTACTTCCCCGTGGACCCAAACGACAACACTTCCTTGCACTGGCCACCGCGGACGCCGTGGAGAAAATTCGTCGACATGATCCAAACCTCTTTGAATCTGCATCTTATGGCCACAAAGCGGCAGTCCTTATGAACTATCTTCCGAGTGCCGCGTGGACATGGGCTGTTTGTGAGCAAGAACACCCCCGGCTTATCATGTACAATGATGTGTAGTGAGTGGCTGGAGTTGTAAGATGGTTTGATCTCTCTTCATGGGCATATGACTGAAGTTGCAGCTTGATGATACAATAGCGATAACGTGTGGGGGGTCGGTGTTGTTTTTTCCTGTTCCGCCCACTTTTTCAGAATGAATCAATGATTCGATGTCTTTGATCCAAAACTGACGTGGGATCTGTTATGGGTAGCAACCAAAGTGGCTGCTTAACCGAGGGTATAGGATTCTAGAATACCATCAGACTTTCACGAGCTCGGTCATAAGAATTTTGATTCTTCAGCCCCGTAATTTCAACATCTGAGTTTAGCCAATCTCTTGGCCGGATGAGGATGCAAGCGATCTCGAAGGCGAGAAAGGGGGACCAGACATACTTTCGCATGATAAGTCATCAGGGGTGGTTCGTGAGGGTCCTCACTCACGTTGCGATACGGCCACTGCCTGGGACCCATCTGTTGGACGTTACTGGAGAATGATCGGAATCAGAAACCTTTCAAGGATGAGGCCTGTTTGATATAGTACCTTGGGATTTCCGTTTTATGTGAAACGTTTTTGTTATTGGTCCCTGTATGGCGGATTCGTGACCGACGTATCAAATTTGTGGCTGAACCAGCTTGAGGCTTATCTTGCAGACAAGGAAAACTTCAATACCGAATCCCGTACAGTAAGAACTAACGATCATGGCGAACTTCGATGACCCATTGAGTCCCAGTTTTCAAAGACTCATCGAAAGACCCGTTTTATAAACGTGTTGTTCGTCGGTCTAGCCGATGAATTCTGGCATTCCAGAGTCGTGACCATGTGAATTTGCTTGTGATTCCTCGTGAAAGGGCTAGAACACAAAATTCTCGATGGTCCAACACTTTAGCAGGCGCAATGCCAAGCTGGGTTCAGATCATAGGACATGAGGCTCATGTCATGCGATGTTGGCTACGGAAATTACCTGACGTCGGGCTGCAGTACGTTTTTCGGCCGAGAGTCTTCACGTTGCTGCAAGCCTTCCGCTCCACCCCGGCATCGTGGGGCCGAGGAACTGGGACAAAAAGACGCCAGGCCGGGCCCTAGGGGCTCGTTGGAGCCTCTTTTGGGGCGTCTTGGAAGAGTCTAGTGAGGCGAAAAGAACTGTCAAAGGGGGCAGGCTAGGCAAGAAGACGGATTGGAAAAGTGAAAAGATTGGTAATATGTGAAGTAATGATGGGTCTGGACTTATCCGTGTAGACTTGAGATGAATAATCACGAGCAACCAACGTTAAGTCTCCATCATGAAAAGAGATTGCCAGGGAGTGCGTCTGATAATCGCAACATGAAAACGAAAATGGAGAGGGGGTGTAAGAGTAAGCGGGCTTTCAGAAGAGCACAGTCCGGATCAGGACCAATTCATTTCAGTTACATGCATTTGCTGCGATGCACTGCAATGCCATGGGTTTTGAGGCATTTCCCAATATGCCGACTTTGGTCCATGTGCCGCCGTTGTTTCCTCACTCTTGAAGCCAACATAGACATGACGTTACAGCTTCCTGATCCTCCAAGGGCGAAAGGGTTACTTCATTTTTCAAGGTGACCGAAAGCGGCCCGAGGGAATAAAACGCACATAACCAAGACTCACACGAATCTCGAATCGTGGTGCGTTGCATGCATAACAGTCCCTAGCAAAAAATCCCGACGGGCTCTTGATTTCGACATCGGAGGTCTAAACGCCGACTTGGAGAGTGGGTCTCGCCTCGGCACGGAGATCGGGTTATGCACACGGCATTCGCGAATCATTCACGTAGTAGGTAACTGTGGCACACATGAATTCTCCAACAGCCCTGAATATCAGAGAAGCCGCTGACCTCATTTCAATCCAGCCCTCAGCTTTTAGTGTTGGACATCATCAAAACTTTCTCTGCATAGGGACGCAGTAGTGACACTGTTGGCTTACCTTGTTGAGCAAAGGATCCCCCACATCGGCACCGAAACGCAACTCGGGTCCGTGCATAAGTTCAAGATGGTGATGTTGATCAGATAGAATGGGGAACGAACAGTGACTAACTCGTCAAATTTCGGGCGAGTCCGATAACCCTTACAGGCTGATTTACTGAGTTCCAAGTTATCGCACACCCGATTTATCCACCGTTGCCGTTCCGGTGCCGATGGGGGGCACATGCACTGATATTCCCGCGGCCTTCTAGAATGATTTCCATGGAAAAGAACCTGGTCAAAGCAGAAGCCAAGCTACGCGGCTGAGAAAGATGAGATCCCATAGGGTCGTGGCTGGTCCCCGAAGAGCGAGACATCATCATCATCGTCCTGCATCACGAAAATTAAAACATGGGTCGGCTTGGGGTTGCCGAGTTAGCCAACCGCCTTATCAGATTCTTAATTAAGATCTAGATAGGCTTGCTACAGGCGACAGCCAGCAATGTCGAGAAACTCACTCACCCTGTTATCATCATAACATGACATCAGTTCAGCATGTTACGCCCGTTTCAGGTCACGTTTGCTGCACAAGGTCTTTATCTCCGGCGTCTGTTTATCAAGGTTGAATATCAAAGTAAGATGCGAAATACTGATCAAATGTGGTGCATTACACGTACTTACCACACTAACACGGTTGCATCCTGAGGTCGATGAGATATCTCTTGGCTAGTTCTGATGTGATGGTGAATAAAACACTTACACTGAACAGACATGTATGCCTCGAGTCAAGACGAGTCATGGACTTGGATTTACGTATTCAGCCAGTGACAGGGTCAGGACTGGGCAGTTTATCCCCGGCGCGTGCAGTCTATTTCCGGGTCACAAAAAAATGGATGGCAGGGCTACAGTAACTAGCGCTCATCTCTGGCGATCAGGGTTTTTCGCTTTCTCAGGTGTGTTGGTGTCATTGAGTGCCCGCCCTGAGAACCACCATCATGCACAAAAGCTCCACTATCCATGCACTTCAAAAATACGCCCTGGATCCATGGATCTTTTTGACCACCAGCAACAGAGTTGGACTAAAGCAAGTGCCGGTGAAACTGAGCAAGTTAAAATGTCAACGAGGTATTGAATTAACTAAGCGGGTAGACTTTTTGATGATAATTAAGACCGCATGACGTCGACGGTTAGATGTTGCAACATTGCCATGTAAGTTGTGGAGAGAAAGTGGATAGGCGTACATTGCAAAAATGCGAAAAGAAAAAAAAAACAAGAGGGAGAGAAGAGAAAGAAAAAAAGAATGGGACACAAGCTGAACTTGGAGAATTTCGCGGCCTTTATTCCGCTACAGAGGAGTCTTACCGCTGTCCAGTCAGATCCTTATTTTGGTGACTGAGTGGTCTGATTTACAGTAACAACTTCCACGTCACAAACATGGATATCTAAGAAAAATATCGCTCAGTTCTTGCTGGATTGTAAGGATCACAGGAAATACCTTTTTTCGGGCGTTGTCGTTCTCTTGGTTCTGGGCCTTCATTGGCACTGGTAATCTTTAACTGAACCTTGACTGAAACGAAGCTGTTGTCGTATTCAAGATCCATAATTAAACATGGAGTTCGCTTGACGTCCGGCTGAGTTGACAGGGAAGCAACCGGTATTTTTGACAGAATCATAAAGAAGGTTTCATTTCAAAAGAGCGGGATAATTCCAGACCACAAAAGAACACAATAATGAAAACGTCATATCACTCTTTTTACATGGTCCTGTTACAGCTAGAGTATTGCATTTACTTGTAGGCATCTTGTCTATTTACCGATAGCTCGGGCTCAAATCGCGGAGGTTTTCGTCCATTCGGCAGTTCTACAACTGATCAAATGATCGACTGCTACCTCAGCCTTCATCTCACTTACGCAACCACACATGCACGTGTCCGATTCCATGTCCATGGCTTCAATTGCATTGCATGAAGAGAAACGGACAGTCTTTCAGCCGCGGACTCCGATCGGTTTCGGCAAGATGAACAAGTCCGGCAATCGATCTTGTTTCGAAAACCTGAGACGTAGCTACATACAGGAAATAACACTGGCTATTCTTTCATACCCCCTTTCTTTGTCTTTGTTGGCAACTGCACTATTCAAATGCTCCTTCTGGGGTCTTGTGCATCGTCAATTTGCGGTAAGACGTCTGCCAAAGGCGGTTGATGTATCCGAGGCGTAGAAAAGGTATCATCGCGGCATTCTAACGGTGCAGTGGTACGTAGTTTTGAGTTTTATAAGCATGTCTGATCACCACTGCCGTCATCCTCATAGGATTAACGGCAACTCAGCCGTATAGTGCTGTAATTTAATTGTCTGTGCTAATGCCAGCCCAGCCCTACACGGTCAAGGAACCTCCATGGAGTGCGGCAATTGAGGGTTTAGCGGAGTTTGTACACTGCCGCGAAAACCATTTTCGGAGACGGGATTGAAATATTATCTTTGCTTCACTTAGAGTTGCAATTAACTCTGTACTGTAACAGTAACTCATAGCCCTAGTATGTGGGGCAGTAATGAAGCACTCATCAAGCATCACGAGAATCTAAACCGTCCGCCCGGCGCCAGACTAACCACCCCACCCGCTTACACAATCAACTTCGGAGTTTACAAAGTCCCTTAATCAGCGGTATCAATCTCTAACTAGTAGATTAACTTATAAGCACAACACTGTATATAGTAGCTTGGAGCCAGACTAATGCATAAGCTTGTTATCATGATATGAGTATTCTGCTCATCTCTTCATACGAGAATCAGAACATAAAGATCAGAACACCGAGATCAGAACACCGAGTAGAAAAGCTTGATATGCGAAGTTTGATGGAATAAACCGAGGCAGACCCATATAATTAAGCTTTCAGGAGGACGATCGTTCCATGTTTGAAGGTGCGTCGCGATGTCGCCTCGTACTTGATGAGTATCTGTAATCGGCGCCGGTGGTAGCAGTAGGCGCCGAGAATCGAGACCCCTGGACGACTACGACAACACAGTTACAAAAGGCCCAGGACCATAGCGCTGGAATATTACAGCCTCCGAAATGCCACAACTACCGTGACTAGCTTTGCAGGAGGTTACAATAAACAACGGAATCAAATATCGGCCTGCCAGGTATGGTCGGTGAAGTGTCGTTGTGCAACGGCCGCACAGCGTGGCCATGAGAACCTTAACAAGGTCGCGGGATCAGAAACATCCTTGCCTGTCAGTAGAGTGAGCCGTTGTTACGGGGTCGCGGGTGCACATCTCATTTCTTGAAAGATGGAGATGGACGGACACTCTCAAGGTTCCTTGGCATGGACTATGGTCATTTGCCATTGGGTTCCACGAAAGAAGTTCTTCTCTTCTTGGCACTCCGATCTAAACTAGCGGCCACCCATTATATTGGTAATGTGGATTATCAGAAGGGGAAAAAAAAGATGAGATGGAATCAACCAAAGAGGAAAGAAAAAAAAGGGACGTACGGTTGCTAAGCGGCCCCGAAGATGACGGAGGTCGGTCGTGCGGGATGCCGACAAGACTCCGTACCTAACTCGATTTAATCAATCCAAAGATCCAAGGTTCATTCTCATGCTCACCTTAGCCTTCTAGAAGCACCAAAATTTCGGTCAGTGGCGACAACAGCGGTGGAAATACGGCAATAAGTGGACAGGATAGGGATCCATGATGATGGATCCAATCCATCATTCATACATACCTTCATATTGTACAAACGTGTGGGTATCGATTGGGCCTCCACCAAGTAATCAAGATACATTTTCTGGGCGATGCGCTGTAGCGAGATGGCATACATACCATCGATATAATGATGATGCATCAGCGACTAGCCTGCTAATTCAACATGATGATGAGATCGGAAGAAGTTAGGGATTATATATACACGCATCTAGAAATAGCCCGTCTTGTTTCCTGTGGGGAACACACGCTCAAGAGAGCACAGTCTTACGCACATCCAATATCTTACAATTTAGTGATGATGGTGTTGGGTAGTTGTGCAGAGTAATCAAGTCCGAGATTGTAGGAGCTATGCTGGGTCATCTGTACATCCAACAGTAAGCATCAATCCATCTTACTGTACATCGCAGTATAGCGAGTGCAATGCTATTCAGCGCAAACAACTGCCATTTGCCGTTCTGAAACCACAAACAAGCTTCAACCGTCGCAGCATCAAATCAAAAGATGCCAATGCCAACTGGAACGGCAGTCAGCGGTGCATTCTGTCCGCATTAGGTTTACAATGATCCTTGACCGCGATATGATAATATACGCAAAATACGCGCTCCGTGACATACTTATTGACCGAAAGTAAATGCTGTATGTATAGCCACGGGGCAGAGAAACGGGATCGCCAAAACCCCTAGCTCGTTTACTGCTGGCTTTTCTGCTCGTTCTCGGTCTCGCACCCTGATCCTGATCCTGATCCAGGGCATTGGGCTTGGCAGAGACGCATCATTGATTCATCAGCCTCGCTCAATGCTTTGAGTTTTGGGTACAATTTGCTTGCGCCCTGAGAACGCAATGTCCCTCATTTTGATGGGCGCCCAATCAATTTGTATTCCAACGGTTACTCAACTGATAGATAGTAGCTTCAATGTAAGCACCAGCAGTTTGGAAGCATCCAAGCCTCCCGTCAGCCATCACCATCATCAATCAATCACTCAGTCGGTCAGTACGTACCTCCATTACCTTAAGTCCGCCGCCGTCCTCGCGGGCGGACTTTTAGGTTGCTCAGTGCCTCAGACTTCAGTGGGATCCACACCATCACCATCACCATCAACATCCATCATCTGCGGGACCATCTCCCCCCTGCTAGCTTGGATTCCCTGGACGATCCCTGCAGCATGGAGCACTCTTGCACTTCTCTCGCCTTCTCGGACATAATGACCACGCCGACCGTTAACCACACACCCTCCCATAACTCACTCATCTTCACTCATTGCACTCATAACTCATACCGCAGCGCGCGGGCGGGAACTTCCTTTACGCTCTGATTTCTGATGTAGCTATTCAAACTACACCCTACGAAAACCTTCCGAGCGCCGTGGACCGGGATCGCTCGCTCTCACATAATACATAACTCAAATCCGTAATAATCCAGGGCTCTCTCTGCCTACGCATAACTCACTTATTACTGTCCTGTCGCCAAGTCACCTCCAGTCACACGAGATCCAACCTTGCTTGACTTGACCTGTCTTGGCTTCGACCGCAACTATTATTAAACTCGTCGAACCCTTCATTCTTTCTTCCCCTTCCCTCCTCTTCCACTTCAGCTTCATATCATTATATACATACATCACCACCCACTCCTGTCCCAGGTGTTTGGTTCTCTATCACTACTACTAGCTTACACACACATACTTAACACCTAACCAACCTATCCACATCCGATAACCTGGATTGTGTATCGCCTCAGTCAACTTTACTTGGCATATTATAGACATATTAGCTACAACTACAGCTACAATGGGATCAGGTAGCTTGCCATCTCCTCCCGCTGAGGATCATAAGTCGACCCTCTCTCGAAAGAGCACATCGTCAAGTACCAAGTCTGTCAAGCCTGTGCACCGCACATCCAAGCGAGCCAGCTCAAGTGCCGCCACAATTCACCACCACGACCATGTCACACATACAACTGGCATGGATGGCCGACATAAGCGTGTGTGGAAGGCTTGTGAAAGATGCCGAATGAAGAAGACCAAGGCACGTTTCTAGTACAACACTCCTTAGCTCCGCCTCACTAACACGAACTCAAGTGCGACGGTGAATTTCCATGCAAGCGATGCAAAGATGACGGTCTAGTCTGTACCGCTGGTGTACGAAAGAAGATGGAGTACAAGCAATTGCCCAGAGGGTACGTGCTCAAATTGCCAAGTTAGTCTACGTCTCACTTACACGCAACAGTTACGCCGAAGTTCTCGAGAACACACAATTCGCCCTCATTGCTACCGTCCACAAGCTCTACTCAATGGTCCGCAACAATCAATCTTGGGACTTGGGAGAACCCGAACTCAACGACCGTGGCCAGCCCGTGATCCACAACATCGCCCAGAAACTCGGCTGCATCCGCCCCAACAGCGATATCGACCTGCCCGTTCACTCAGTATTCCCTGAAGACGAAGCTGGCATGGCTGAGCTGGCTCGGCAGCTCGAGGATCAACAAAAGGAGCAGGAGCCTCAAAAGGACACTACCAAGGACACAGATTCTTCCGTGTGCAACCGAACCGAACGAGCGTCATCATCGGAGCTCGATCACTCCGACTTTGAGCACGATTATCGACGGGCCGCCTTTGGTACTACCAATGCCATGACCCTCTCACCGCAGAGCTTCACAGGCAGCGCTGACTTCGATTTTGCCCCTCCACCGCCCGAGATTGATGCTTCGAGCCTATTTCCCTCCCAATCCCCCGCCATGAGCAACTTTCCCGCATGGACAATGGCCAAGCCCCAGCCTAGCGATCTCACTATGCAATTTCTACAACAGCAACAACAAAATGGCATAATGGCAAATATGGACTTGTTGAATCAGGGCCTCGTCGAATCAGAATTTGGAACCATCAAGCCTCACGTTCTGTCATGTCCCAATCCCGAAGTTATGTTGGGCATGGGCGATCCCATGATATATTCTGGCTACGACGGCGAACCGATGCGACTATAAGTTACAAATTGACTATACTTGACTGTACAGTATCATAGACTTATTTACGGCCATTTTTGTTACGTCAAAATTTGTTACGCGGCATGGCGTTTATCAGGATTCATGTTCTTGGGGCTTTCATTTCTCATGTGGGTTTATACCCTTGGGGTTTGGGTGTTAAAAGGGACGCTTTCACTTGGCACGTGTGAGATTTGGTGCGGCGTTGTCTGTTTTCCGACTGTCGAAAGGATATGGGAGTACTTGTACAATGGTCCCCAACTTGGACGCCACGACAGGACACAACAAAGTGGTGCTTTGGAGGTTGGATGATACAAGAAGAGATGGATGTGGAATGACAACCACGAGTACGATTATGGCACAAGCCTCTGTCAGAAGCACAGAGAGCGAAGTTGAGATAAATCACGCCATACAAGGGATAGGATAAGAATAGGATTTTGAGAAAGATGCATATTATGGATAGACTTGTACATATCATATGGATACATACCCAATCCGACTCCCTAAATTATCAGATCAGATTGCCATCGCCACATGTCCAGTGCCGTTTTACACTGTCTTGTCACATATTTCATTATCTCTGGAGGTACAGTTACATCAAATTAGTATCCTCGTCCGTTGAGCCGCCCGCAAAACCGCATATAATATTTACTGTATATAAGCCACATGCACATCAACCCCCCTCCATCAGATCATAAAACGCTTGACTACACGTCACTTAGGATGGTCTCGACCATTCACTCGCTTCGCAATCCCTGGTCCCCTTTCTTCGCTCGAGTTCTTTGATTCAGGGCCTTTTGTTCTGTAGCGCAAATCACCGAGCTGTCAAATTCCGGCTCCCTGCAAATGCCGTGGACACACACACACACGCTTCTCACATTTGTCCGAACATGGCACGGACCATTTCTGATTGATCGAATTGCTGCATGGTGTTATTCTTAACGGTTATGGTTAAGCTAATAATTAATTAATCAATGAATCAGCTTCGCTAGGATGATTGCAAATCAAGCTCAACCCTGATGAGAAAGAAACGCCGAATGCATGATAAAAAAGACTGCTATCAGAGACAAGACCGCGCCTACTAAGCTCTAAAGCAGTCAATGACAGATGTTAGGTGCACACCACTACTTATTTGGTACTAGCACGGAAACCCGGAGCTAAGCTACAGAGCCTTAAGAATCTCTATTGAGAACGATGCACGTTGAGCCGTAAATCCGGAAGACTTGCTGTAATGTGCCGATGACCAACGGCCAATGACCCGTAGACTCGCTTTCCTCTTTTGTGCTAAACATTAACGTTAGTGTCCTAGGAGCACAAGAGTCATCATTCATCGTCAGCAATCCCGCGAGGGACATCTCTGCGTGATTGGTTGTTTGTGAAACTCCAATTGAGGCTGCTGGGTACAGTAGACGACGAGGTGGATCTGATTGAAAATTTGACAACACTGCTTACAATAGCAACACAGATATCTATCTGGCTGGGTAGGAATTCGGCTGTACGCATGTACTGTGGTGTCGAAACCACTACTCCTGGATTAATAAGATTTATTGAGTTGAAGGGGGCGGCCGATTGATTACTTAGCTAGTATCTATCAGTTGAGTAATACACGCGCGAGACGGGCTGATATGAATGCCGTTGGCGCCCTTTTTTCGAACTAAAAAGCCTACGGGTACCACTGCGGGTATTTGGCTTGTTATAGAGCAGGAAAAACGCCATTCGAACAAGGTTGGGAATGTGTGTCACTCACTGTCAGCCCTAAGTTAAGGTGCAGTTGGTGTTGTTGTGTTGTGTTGTTGAGCGGGCGACCAATGTCTTGTCGGACCAAACAACGGACGAAACAGACACTGAAGCTGACGCTTGCTTACTGATGATACCACACTCTAGTGCCATTTATTACAATTCTCCTGCACTGTACTCACTGCACTAGAAGCGAAAAGACGAAAACATCTTGCCCCATCATACGACCACAACACCATCATGATTTGCCCATCACCCAGGCTCTGCTACAGTAGCAAAAGACAGTGGGACTGTGCCACAAACGGAATGAACAAACTTTGAAGACACACCGTTATTGCTGCTAAGTCGTCACTTGACAATTCTATTACAACAAAGTTATTCATGGCGTTAAGAATCCTTGTTAAAAGCGAAAATAGTAAAGAGGTGTCTACTGTCTTTGTTGTTGCGCTGTTATGTTTGCGCAGTACGAGCGGTGCGGACTCATAGATTGTCCGCGGAGCCCCAAGTGCCCCGCGGACGCGGAGTGCGGAGTTGGAGATCCAACCTCGCATTCCCATCTCATCTCAGACTCAGACTTGTCTTATTGAACTCAAAAAAATCAGAAACCAGGGGAAAATGGGGGTCAAACTAGTCTGAGTGGACTCCGGCTTTCGGGGTCTTGCTACCCTCCGGTGCCCAGTGGGGTCAACGAACGGTGACGGCCTCGGCCAACGAACGGCTTAGAATTGGGATATGGATCGAAATGGAAGTGGTTGTAATGGTAATGGAAAGGGGTAGGTCAAAGACATTCGATTCATATCACATCAGGGCAGCAGGGCAGGACAGGGGTGTTACTAGAACATTTTGACCATTTGCCTTTTGGGGATAATACTTCGAGGGGGATGCTTTGTGCGATGGACTCAGGGTTGACTGACCCTTTCTTGTTCGGCGATGACTCTTTGGAGAAATATTTGCGCGATCCCGATCAAGTCGATCAGATTGCACTACGCCTTGCCTAGCCTTGAACATTGAGCAGAAGCTCCAGAAGCTTGAACAATCAGAATCACGTAGCATTCGTACACTAAGCGTACGACGTGGGATAAACCAGATGTCGATCAACCAACCCGCATTCTTCGCAAAGCTCGCTTGATCTTTATGCTTCGGCTTGAAAAGTCAATTATCAGATCACATCAAGTGCAGAGCGGGATGCCCAATGCGTCTCAATCATCTGAGGCTGAGAGATTATTTGGGTTTTTTTCTTCATCTCTTGAGATACGCGTTTTCGTATAGTCGCATTTGCCTCAAGCGACAAGGAATTTCTCCATGCTGAAAATTACGGTACGTAGAGACAAAAGGTCGCATGTGGGGCAGAACCGACCTACGGCGGCCACGCGGTGCAGATGTGGGGCCGGGCTGCGGGAGCGGGCAAGCATAACTCCCGTGCCGCATGGCGAAGCGAAGCGAAGCGAAGCAACAGAGAGAACGAGATGGAGGGTTGATGGCCATACAACACATAGAGTGTATCCTGACTCTTATATACTGACTCTGATCTACCGAAAACGTCGTCCAGTCATTCCAATTCAGCTTTCATTATATACCGATCCAAACTCAAGCACCTATTAACAAATGTGAATCGGCTCCGATACGTAATCTATGCACAATCTCAGCTTGGCTGGCTCCCTTGAACTGTGGAGAAAAAAGAAACACATCAACACATCAAATCAACCTTGATGATTTACAACCAGGGTTTCACACAGATCGGCAGCTCAACCCACACTCTCGACTTCATTTTCGTATGTATGCATGTCCAACTTCGAATCCAAGCCTCAGCATCACTTCCTTTTCTCACGTTGTACCCGCAATTGCACCAAACCACCTGGTCCCTGTTATATTGAAACCACACTCCTTCAATTCTTCCAATGGTTCCTACCAGTTTCCGAACACACCCCGCAGTTGACTTCTCTTCAGACATGGCAGAGCATCCATCGCGCAACATTAGGTTAAGCCAAGTTTCTCATTTCCTTGACAGAGAGGCTCAGACCGCTCGTCCACGTAACAACACGACAGCCAAGGCACTTGAGAAGTCAACCAAGCCTCTCCCTACCTCGATACGCCGTAGACCGTATTCGACCTGATGTATCAGCGGCACTGCGCTACATGCAACCCGTTTCGGGTAAAACCATTCGACCACTAAGGGCCATCCACCCATGTATGAGCTCTAGGTCAAGCTGTCGAGCTCGAGACGGCGCACGTGCATGGATGGGCTCAAAATCCGAGATATACGAAATCCCCCCTAAACTCTGTTTATGTGGAACAATCCGAGAATGAGAGGCAGCCAAGACTTGGAAAATGTCTTGTCTTTTGCGACCCTAGGCTTGGCTCCGTCAATGTTCCCCCTCGGTCTTTGACATGGAGGGTTGTATCCCTGACTGACAAAATAATCGAGGCAGCTGTTAGACGGACGCCTGTTGCGTTATCGGGTCCCGGCGTTTGAAGTCAACTGTCGCACAGTTGATTTGCCCGTATGCGTGCGTATGCGGGTCGGGCTTTGCTATTCCCCGCGTAAACATTTCGTATCTTCCTACTGAGCGCTGTATCCGTAAACCTTCCATGGATAAGTACGCATATTGCTTTAGTCACCGACCGGGCTTCAAAATGTGGCCGAGCATTCATGGCAATTGTCTGATGATCATACACTGTAATCATTCCTTGCTCATCAAAGCGCTGGTTGAGTTGAACGCCAAGTGTCATTATTTCTTACCACCATATTCGTTTGATACGTATGTTTACAAAATACCCTCGAAACCTTCAGAAAGACCCCTTAGATCTAGTGCTGACTTGATCTGCTGGCAAAGCACGGAACCCAATCAGGTGAAGGAATCTACACGATATCTATTTATTGCTACATGATATGAATGTCACGCTTGTAAGCCCTTATGTCAGCCATCTTAAATATTGGCGGTGAAACTGTGTAATTGTATTGTTTTTTCCTGCGAGTTGCTTATCCCATGCGGTCGGCCGACAGGTACAAGATTTATTAATGACAAGGAATTGGAAGTCCGAGTGAAGCCCGAGCGAGCATATAAGATATCTATGGGTATTCGAGAAATGTCCTAATCAGGACTGTATTTCAAGTGCTAAGAAAATCCGGCATCGCTTATTTTGCAATGTTCTGGTCGAGCCCATTAGATCGAATCCTCCATAGTCTTATCAGCTACATGTCATGATGGTTGAGGGTTGTTGAATCCTTGATCATCCTCTCAGTTTGTTGAGATATTCCGGCAGAAGGACCTCAACTTAGTGATACTTTGTCCCTAGTGTATAATATTCTGAGATTCGTAGCATCTCTTACAGGACGTGTCTATGTAGCCTTAGGGGGTCAATCGTAGGACCACGCTAGATCAGTGTCATATACACGCTTCTGAACAGAATCATCGTTATTTGTAGAAGGATGGATATTTTGATCTGACTTTACTTCAAGGTCCAATGGTGCTAAACTCACTCCTAGCTTTTTCCTTCCTCGTGAACAGCAGTCAGCAGAATCGCAATGATCAACAGGACGCAAATGGCTTTGCAGCTTTAATATACTGATTGCATATGATTCAAGATGAACTAAGGAGGAAACGGCTGTCCATCGACGGAGAATCTCTTGAAGACTTAAGAAACGAAATGTGTGAGTGTTCAAAGCAGACTCGGGGTTCATGAACGTTCCATTTCAGTATCGGCAAGATAAAGAGTTACAATGTCCAACCGTCCTGTATCACTGCAATATAGCATTATGCCCTATTTTGCATGAAAAGAAGCGATTTTATAGCACTGAACTTTTTTTTCTTCCTCCTTTTTCTAAAAGTCAAAGACAGTCTTTCTCCATCTTTGAGAGATCAGGATTAATTCCAAGTCGAAGCATATCCATGAAGATTTTCCTGACAGACTAGATATACGCATTATCGATGGAAACTCGACAGTAATGAACGAAATCAAGGACTCGATTCCATCCCAGCAACACCATTGCTAAATCAGTGGCTTCGGAGATTCAATTATGGTTACGAGAATTAAGAAGTCACATGCCGCCGCTGTTAGTAGCCAAGTCGAAAAAAGCACTTGATCACGACAGCCACCGTTATACGTTGCAACAAGATAGTACGAATGCTACTCAGAGTGGCCAATGCCCCTGATACCGGAATAAGTTTCTATATCTATACCCTAGCAGTTCTTTCGAAAGTATAAGATTATTATAATGGCCGTTCTGTATGCAGGAGCTGTAGTTGCAGACATCTCACATCAAACTGTTCTTATCAGCTTTGGTCTATACTCATCAACTAAACTTGTAGCTAGCGTTTCGCGAAATTCTCCATTTATGAATGCCATCCTTCCTATACGCTTCGTCAACTCGCCGCTATCTTTCTTGCATACACTTTGCCGATACTCATGGGAACAACTGCACCGCCAGCTACGTTTGTATACGTGTCCCGGGTAAGCTGCCTGTAAAGCTGGGAGATGATGTATAGAGAAATGAATAAAGACATTACAGTGTAAATGGTAAATACAACTACGTTGTGAAGGGGAACTTGAACTCGTGAGCCGTGACTTCGGGGCCAAAAATGCATGTTTTCGGTAAGAAGTGCAAAGAACTTTGATCAAAAGCACTATCGAGCACATCAGAAATTTGATGACAGTATTTCGATCTCAAACGAGGGCATGCTCTCCGTATCGTTAGTTATATGGTACTGCAAATACTGTGGCTGAGACTTAGGCGACAAGCACTTATTTATATAAGAGCTTGTAACAAACTACAAAGAATCGGATCGAAAGTAATGTGCCATGATAGTGCCAACATTCAATCATTAAATAAGCCGTCCTAGCAAAACAATACCCAAGGCCAGACAGCACTTCCTGTCCTCGCAACGCCGACCATATCCTGATATCTCATATTCATTCGTGTTAACGTACTTTAATTCCTGATGTCCAAGACCTGCGTCAACACAGCCTCACTCGCTCTCCACCAGCGAGCTCTCTCCTCCAGGTCATCTGCTGCACCACCTAAAGCCGCCTCCTTTCTCCTCTTCGCCTCACGCGCAGCAGTCGCGCTGTTCTGGCGCTTGTTCTCAAGAGGTTGCAATTCGATACGAAGTCTTTCGGCCTCTTTTCTCTTTCGGGGGACCTTGGCTTGTAAAGACTCCAGCTCTCTCGCGAGTTCCTGTTGTTCGAGCCTGCGTTGATTGACAAGATCCTGAGTTTTGGCCAAAGGTAAGTTCATGCTGGGGCTAGATCCTTCTGGAGTCTCTAGCTCTGTACGCAATTGCTCGATCCGCCTTTCCAACTCTTCGATTTTCGTTGGCATCTCGCGTAGTTTTGTCGTTTCAAGTTGCACACTCTCGTACTTCTTGCTCAGCTCGACACCCCTCCTCTCAAGGTCGGTCACCATGTCTGCCACTTCTGTCTTGAGTTCTTTGAGTTGCTTCTTGGTAATCGTGTTTTCCTTCTCAAGCTCCAGGTTCTCTTCCATTGTGACAATCATAGGTGGATCGCCGACAATGGCTCTGATGAACTTTTCCTTGGTGACCTGCTGCACATATGAAAAGCGCAACTTGGCGAACAATTCTTTGTAGTGGGCAAGATCAGCCGTTAAACTTGCAGGGGTTGGCGCGTCGAAAGCTGAATTTGATGCATCAGAGGTTCGTTGTCGAGCATCTTGAGGCTTTGAGCTTGAGATAGGTTCACTGAGTTTTATGATGGAGATTTCTTGAGATGACTGAAGTTTGTTCAAGACTTCAAGAACCTTTTCTGCGTTTGGCTGAGCCATTCTGAGTATTAAGCAGCTACCACTGTAATCTCGTAGTAAGAAAATGAATTATAGGGTTCGTGATGGAGAGCTGAGAGAGTGTTGAATTGAACGCGGATATGTTTACTTTGAAGTCTAATTCGGGTTAGTGGAAATCCTGCAGGTCATAGGCGGTGTGGAGGGGCAGAAGCCTGCTGACATCAATGGATGGCACCTCCAGCCAAACACAAGAGCTGCAACCTCAACTTGAATTTCTTTTTGGCGCACTTCTAGGCGGTACTTTTTTATTTTGCGATTGACACATTTTCTGGGCAACAATAACCGATCAATCATGTCAAAAAATGACGAGCTTTTAACCGACGATTATGTCGCGGACCTTTTGGCGCAAGAAGCAAGCGACTGCTCTCTCAAATATTCGGCCATGGGTATGGAAGCATATCGCACGAATAAAAAGTAATAAGAATACCCACCAACTCTGGCCAGTCTGTTGCTGACATGGCTTCAGACCTGCGAATATGATGAAACCAAACACCCGCTTTCTACGACATATCATCAAAGACACCGACAATCACAATAAGGCTCTGCTAGCCAAAGAGGCTGCTGAATCCAAGGCGCGGCTTAAGGATCTCGAGCGCTCGGAAGAAATCAAACGGCGCAAGACGAACCCCAGCGTTCATGATATCAGGCGACGGCAGATGGGCGACATTCATGCCATTTTAGGCGGCAAGAAACGAACAAGAAATGAAGATGAGGCTGGCCCTTCTTCGAGACATGAGTTGAAACGCAGCGACAAAGATCGGAGGAATGAACGCAGACACGACCAGAATTTAGACGACCTTTTTATAGATAAACGCAGCGAGCGCCGACAACACGGTCGACTGTCGCGTGACGATCATCGCAGTAAGACTGACGATGAATCGAGACGGTCAGATACATCACGACGAGATCAAAGACGACGCGATAGATCACGAAGCAGAGACAGAGACTCCGAAGAAGGAGGTCATCATCGTCGCAGTCATAAGCGGAGAGAAAGGTCTCGATTACCTGCACGCCGACCACGGTCACGATCACCCAGGGAATCAAAAAGTAAGCATCGACATCGATCGCCTCTGTATAAAGAAGACCGCAAACGGAAAGAAGAGGAACAAGAAGAAGAGGGATCGGATGCCATGGAAGACCTGATCGGACCCGCTCCACCCCCGAGGTACCGAGGCCGAGGAACAGTGGGAGGGTCTTCGGGTATCGATCGACGATTTTCTGATACATACAACCCTAAGACTGACATACAAATGGACGAGGACGAGGTTGGTAATGACTGGGATGATGCTGTAGAGGCGTTTAGAGACCGCCAAAAGCTACGGCAAAACCAGGAGCAACGTTTAAGAGACGCTGGTTTTGCGGACGAGCAAATACAGCGCGCGAGCGGTGCAGATGAAAAATCAGCAGAAAGCGTGCAATGGTCCAAAGCTGGAGAGAAAAGGGCTTGGGATGTTGGCAAGGTGATCGGATCAGACGGAGCGCTCCAGCCAGAAGCTTAGTTAAGCCTGGATACGACTAACACATTGGATCGAGGTTTTGAGCCGAGACAATGATTCAGAGTGATGATTGGATATAGCGTAACCTTCACTCACTACCTTGTTTTTGTGGAATTGTTTTGGGCGACGGTTGATTACGTGCATCGATCTTTTAGGCAATCGTTGACGTATAAGGATGGAGTTGAAAAAGAAACACATTGGAAACGGAAATGCGCAGACTATGAAAGGCGTAGGTGAAATTGATGAATATCATAGCATAGCCTCCGCCTTTGCCTAGATCCGGTGGTAGAGGCAGGATTTCAAGTCATGATAGACGCACGGATACATTTTGAGCAAAAATCAACAATCTGAATTAAAAAAACTGAATTCGGTGCCTCGATGCGGGCAAGCCAAGGGGCATGATCGCGGTGGTGGCACAATTACACGGCCGATTTTGGCAATCTCTTGATTTTGAGGCTGGATAGCGGTGACGCCGATGAAGCGAATCCTGAGCCGGACAGGCCACAAGTCATTACTTTAAGTTGAATACAAGCTTAAACTTGGTATATAGAGACAATTCACTCTGACATTATCCCTCGTTGTCAAAGGGATTGTTGATCTCAACCTCAACCAGCGCTTTATCAACCCTTCGATTAGGGATGAGTGAGGAGCTCAAGAAGCTTTGTCCAAGGGGATCAATAATGGATCTATTTTAAGGCCAAACGAAACGTGGACCTGCATCTGCAGACCCGTTACGTTGCCGAGGCAGGGTTTGATTTAGATCAGGCACATACGAGATAGGGATAAGATGCCGGGTTTCTTTGTTCGACAAGTTGTCTTTATACGATGTTGATTGGTGTATTCGTATCTTGTGTTGCGCAAGCACTTTGAGGGTTGATCATTGGAGACTGCGTATTTTTAATGCTTCGCGGGCCTCCGCCGTCAGAACCTTAAGGTAGCTTAGAAAAATCCATTGCTATGCAACTTATTATGGGTCATACTTAATGATTGTGTCCTGATTGAAGGGACTCACCTGACGCTCTCACGTGTCAGAAGCTAAAGTCGTTAGTCAAGAAGAGAAGAGAGGCTCCGAGAAACAACCACATCATCTCGTCTCATGGATGCACGGAGCATGGAGAATAGACGTAGCCGACCGTTTCACCGACAGCAAAACAAAACACGCGACTTTATCAATAGGTACATTACGACGTTGCCCCTGTACCTAGAGCGTGTAATTCCCTGTCTCTAACTAACAAAGTCTACGGGTCGAATTTGTTGGTTTGTTGCGCAGCAATTCATCCAAGGCTTTGCAGCCTCGAGCCACGGCTTTACGCTTGCAGTAGACGCTCAGGAACACGGTGATTGACTTTGAGGCGTCAAGTTTACCCCGAATATTTACTAGAGCTTAGCTCTCGATATGAGTGGAGTAGCCCGCGCTAGAGAGTGGAGGCTGTTTCGTGATGTGACGTGACCACCAGAAGAGCAGAGTGAGAGCCAAAGAGACCCTGGTTTTGACGGGCGCCTGATCATGACAGGGACCCACGGGACTCGGAGTTGTCCTGCTGAGTTGAGTTGGTCTTTCTGTTTCTTATGACTCTCTGTGAATGCTGATCTTGGGTTGGATATTGAAATCTCAGTTAAATTGAGAGATCATTGAGTCGTGTGTCTCAATATAGCAAGCTCTTATCTTCTTAAAATCTGATCAACTGATCCTGAGACGTCGTTGGGTGGCATCAATGCTTCTCCGCTAATAGCCAAGGAAAGCTCTCTTAAAGTCTAGAAGCCATAGACACCCTACAAGACAGGGGTTGAGGTGCCGGTTACAGCGCTCACAGCTCTAGCCTCCAGGTCACCCCCGCCCAGAAACCTCCACTTACGGCACCATGCCGCGTGCGTCTCTTTGTCTCCCCCTCTCATCAGCCATTGCCATCCATGGATTCGAATGCATTGATTGTCTTTGTCGTCACTTACACGCAGAGAATCGGTGCTGGAGTGACTTTATGAGCCGCTCTCTTCCCACTTTCTTAGCCAAGAGGAGATATTGGAAGTATTTTTTCTTCTTTTTCTTTGTAAGATCGATCTCTTGGACTGGCAGTTTTGACTTTGCAATCAGTCAGCCACACTGACATCAACTTTCCTTCTTCTCTCCGATCTCTCGTCTCCAACTTCGTTTGCCTGGCAACTGATACTGGTCTCTTCTTGTTCCTTGGATTTATCATAAAACCCTGATCTAGGCCATGTCATAGCTTCTCTCTCGACTTTCCCTCGTCTCGAAGTGTTCCCATCGGAGCTTCACTTCCTTTCTTTCCTTCTCGAAAAAGAGAGTGACCAACGCATGATCGGCCTAGACCCGAGGTGACGTCTTTGGTTCATGTTGTATATCTCCGAGTGACCCCAAGCCCAAACCAAACCCAAGGTCACCTCACTCACACCTCAGCTCACCAGCACCAACCGACCAACCTCTCTCTCTTTTATCCTGCTTCTCCTCCTTCTTGTTCCTTGTCTGTCTCATCCTCTCCATTCGCCTTTTTAGAGAATTGTTTGTTTGCATCGTCGCTCAAAATGCGTCCTCCACGCGTTTTTGTTCTTATACTCTTTATCACAGCGTCTCTCCTACTCTTCTGCCGTGCTATATCGTCCTCGCTTCGCACCGCCTACGCCGATTACCCCGCTGGTAACTTCAAGTCCAAACAAAAGATTAGCTTCAAATCGTCTCAGTCACGGTCGCAGGATGATGATTCAAAAAAGTCTCCAAAGTCCGTTTGGAACTCCATGTACTACAACACCCCATTTTCATTATTTCCACCAAATGCTGCCATCAGCTTGACCGACGACAACAGCACTTCCTTTGCCGCCCGTCCCGCCGCTTTTGGGCCCAGACTCGCTGTCCATGGTCTAAGTGGTCAGTTATGGGTGGGCAGTGGTTTCGCTGAAGATGCTCTCATACACGGTACTGGCGAATTGGGCTGCAGCGATACACCAGGATGGAATGAAAGGGCAGAAGCCATTGCTTTGCACAAGGCTTTGAGGGCTGCTGTCCCTTCTGTTGCGACTTCTAGGTCCTTCACGTCTGCACGCGCCAAGCGAAGCCGAGTTGTAATTCCTAATGCTGGTAATGGTCACACCACCTCCAGCCATGTCTCTGAGATGCATGACCATTCCGAAATCGAGGGGAAAGTGGCGCTACTAATGCGAGGCGGTTGCGGTTTTCTCGACAAAGTAATGTGGGCGCAGCGAAGAGGCGCTCTTGCCGTCATTGTTGGCGATAATCAGAAAGGCGGTCCTCTGATTCAGATGTTTGCGCATGGGCCTGAAGTCGATAACGTCACTATTCCCTCCGTCTTCACTGCTCGCACGACTGCGCAGCTGCTGTCTGCCTTAACGCAACCGGGCAGTTTCATTGAGGATACGCTGGACAACCAAGGTAATCCCGTTCTCCGAGTGCAAAGGGGTCCTAAGTCGAAAAAGCACAACAAGCAAGGGATTAAGTCCACGATTACCGCCTCAACCAATGACAGACGATCTACCGATGATAGCCAAAATGAAGAACGATCTACCAAGCCAGCTTCTAAAAAGCGAAAGACAGCACTCAGATATTCCCGAAAAACATTCACCAGAAAGACCAAGGTTGTGAGAGGGTCACCCAAAGAGATACGAAGCCCTCTCTTGTCTGAGGACAATTACGACGATTGGAAGCATCCTGGATCTAGAAGATTTAAGCCTGTTATTCCATCAAAGGCTTCCCTTGTTCGCGATCGCACAAGCAACGACGATCCTGCACCTGATGAGGAAGAAATTCTAGTTGAATTTTTAACGGAGGATGAGAATAACGTGCTCGACTTTTCTCACGAGCGAAGCGAAGATAAAGAGGGTGAGCCCGATGCCACTGACGAAGCACACGACGGACTTTGGGTCACCATCACCCCCACGAGTAATTCTAGCCCATTTTTCGATACGCTTCTCGTACTGGTCATTAGCCCGCTAGTCACTCTGAGTTTCGTATACGCCCTCTTGATTCTACGCGCCAGAATCCGCCGAAGGCGCTGGAGAGCTCCGAAGTCAGTCGTTGAACGCCTACCCGTGCGCACCTACCATACAGTTGCCCCATCGCCGACTTTGACACCGAGAGCTCCTTCGCCTTCTGCTCCAACACCAACCACCCCTTTGCTTCAAGAATCTCCTTCACGGCCACGACCTCGATCGAGGGGTTCAGCTGGTACTCCCGAGGAAGAAACGCGATCTAGTGACGCTATCCCAACGCCCTCAAACCCAACCAGGAATAATGCTCGACCTGAGCGCGAGAAAGGCTCGGGTGGGTTTTCTGCTGAATGGAAGAAGTATATGGGACGTCAAATCGAGTGTGTTGTGTGTCTTGAAGAGTACATCGACGGTGTGAGCCAGGTCATGAGCCTCCCATGCGGCCACGAGTTTCACGTTGAGTGCATGTAAGTGTTCCAATTTCTATGGCGTATCAGGCCCAATTGCTAACAATCTATAGTACTCCCTGGCTGACGACTCGTCGACGAACTTGCCCCATTTGCAAGGGTGACGTTGTCCGGTCTCTTGCTCATGGCTCATCGTCTGAGCCGCATTATGAACCCTACCGCGACGATGCAAGTGATGATGACGATGACGATGACGATGACGATGGCACTATTGCAGAGGCGTCTGGCTCCCGCTCTGAGGGCCATGAATCCGATCTTGAGCAAGGTTTGCATACGACCGACCCCCGATCTTCTCGATGGAGTCGACATGATGGTTGGCTCAGTATCTTCTCCAATGGCCTTGGCAGGGCAAGGTCCCCCTCTCCCGAGGATCGCAACAGATGACGCTACAGATACCCTGTTTGTTATGGGCGGAGCCATGTGACATGGCGTTTTGTTTGTATACGCTTGGAGTTCTCTGGTTATTATTGGCGCAATGGGCATGGGTAACTAGCGCCCTGGGATACAGAGCACAGCATGGATTGCCGGGACTTTAGAATATCAGATGTTTGAAATTTGGTTATAGTCAATGGGTCGCGCGCATGATTGGTGTTAAAAAACACTTGCGCTGGGATATGAATAGATCAGGTATACCCTCATGGTCGGCTGCTGTATGTACTTTACGGACGATCTTGAATAACTAGTAGTTTATATGCTTCTCAGTCAGTTTTAGCGTTGTTTTGTGAGGTGACACGGCGAGTGTCTTTAATAATGTGCTGAACTCCCAAATAAATTCCATTATCTATTTTTACTTTTATAAAACCGGCGTTTTATAAACCCCTTACCCTGTATACTAAATGTAACCCTTGAGAATGGCGGCCTCCGCGTTCAATATCGATGAACCAGCGGCACCAATGACGGCTGAAACAATTAGTCTGAGAAATATTGACAGAGGGGGAAATGTAAGACTCACTGTTGTGGCTCAGAGCAGTAAACTTAATGTCAAAGATGCCAGCCTCATCCTCACGAACGCGGCCAACGCTGACAGTGTATCCACGACCAAGGTCGCGGTCGAGGCGGGGTTGAGGACGGTCAGGCTCATCGTCACCAAAGACCTTGATTGCGGGCTCAGGTGCTGAAGGGCATCCAAGGGTCTGGGCCTCGCTCTTGTACTCTCGAAGAGCCTTGCGAACCTCCTCAGCTGAAGGAGCAGGCTTGCGCTCGAAGCTCAAGCTAACACATGCAGTATGGCCGTCCATGACAGGAACACGGTTGCAAGTAGCGGAAACACGAAGACCCTCTTGCTCAATGAAAGAAGTTCCCTTGTCATCAATGCGACCGAGAATCTTACGGGCTTCAGTCTCGAGCTTGTCCTCCTCGCCAGAGATGAAGGGGACAATGTTGTCAATGATATCCATGCTGGAGACTCCAGGGTAACCGGCTCCAGAAACGGCCTGTAAAGTAACAATGGAGACTGTAGAGATAGGTCCGAAGGCGGCCTGGAGAGCAGCGAAGGGGATGACGAGACCAATAACGGCGCAGTTTGAGTTGCACACGAGGAAGCCCTTGTTGAGGGATCGAACAGAGCGCTGATGAGGGATGAGGTCGAGATGGGGGAGGTTGACGGTGGGAACGACGAGGGGCACGAGAGGATCGCGACGGTAATTCTTTGCGTTAGAGAAGACGGGAATATCAGCCTTGATGAATTCGAGCTCTGCGGAAACAAACAGTTAGTGATAATCATCATGGATACAAGGGTGAGAGGGATATACCAATATCGCCAGCGACATCAGAGTCGAGACCGCTGAAAACAACATCACAGTCCTTGAACTCCTCAGCCTTGCATTCTCTCACAACAATCTCGGCTATATCGCCCATGGGCGCGGCCTGTTTCCACCGCACGGCATCCTTGTACTTCTTGCCAGCGGAGCGAGATGAAGCGCCGATGGCATGGAGGGTGAGGTACGGGTGCTGGGCGAGAAGGAGGATGAAGCGCTGGCCTACAGAGCCAGTGGCGCCGAGAACACCTATCAATGAATTAGTCCTGATGTCTGATGCGCATATAGAGATTGCCCAAGGGATTGATAGTGGTACGAAATCGGATGGAGGGAAAATGTCGAGGGTGACATACCGCACTTCTTGGTAGGGAATTGAGAAGCCATTGTTGATGTATGTATTGATAAAAACAACAACGAGAGACTCTTGATGGAGAAGAGGTCAAGAGAGTCGAGATGCGCTGGGAGGTTGCTGATGTTTAAATTTTGGCGTTGAGGCGGGTGAGTCTAAGGTGAAAGCACCGAGTAATCTATAACCCCGCCGAAGTTCCGACCCCGTCATCGGAGCTGAACCGCCGAATTTAACAGTGTAACCCCACCATGGCATGAGAATGCATTCATGGGTCGAGTTGATCGTCGAATTACAGGCTTCAATTTTGCAATTGTCGCATCTAGGCCACTTCATGACTGGCAAAACGCATGATGGAAGACTCATTGAACCGATAAGTGTAAAAAAAACCCTCCGAAACTTATAAGTCAACCCAAAACCATATATCATGCACCTCTATCCCGAGGATGTACCTGTAATTGTGAGCTTATTCAAGCTTCACCTGCCAAGTAACGAACATATTTCTCAAACACAATGCATATAAATGAATGAAACGCCGGTTCATGCTCATTAGACCCTCCAAAGAGCTTCTCTCCATTTGTCCCAAGTTTTATTGCCACAAGATATCTTTTCCAGTCGATCGCCGACTAGGGCTCAATTGCGCTTTCTCGTTCGCCGTTGGAATAGATTCGGAACTGGACGAAAATGATGAAATCCTCAGCAATGGTACCCAGAGAACCAAGCAACCAAGGAAGTGCGTTAAGCAAGTACTTCTTATCTTGGGAGTAGGCTACCAGACTAATACCGTAAGTGAGGTTTCCGCTCATCGAAAGCATGAAGAAAAGCAATGCGAGACCTGCAGATTGTTAGTCTTGTCAATTGTTGAGAAGTGGATTAACATACCCTCGCATGACTTTTCCCGGTAGTTCTTGATAATCTGAGGAATTCTAGCACAGAGATAAAGAGCCGCGCTGATGTAACCCAGAATAAGTCCAGCAAGCTCCATCGGACTCTGAGCGTCTTCGGGCGCATCGGGGGTACCAGGGTCACCACTCTCCCAAGCACCGACCTTGTACGAGACAAACCAGCCAGCAAACCCAATGACGTAGACAGCGAGCAGGCTCAAGGTATTGTGAAGCCAGGGCTTGCTATCGGGGGTCTCATCTTCACCCGTCACAATCTTCCTCAATGGATCCATCGAGGACTCGGTATGTGTAGCATGACGGCGCTGAGACCCAGGGAGGCCAAAAGAAGAGCTTCGCCTACGGGATCCATTGATCAGAGGAGACTCTTCTGTAGCATCACTTGATCGAGCTTGCTCGGCGCGACTCTCTCGGCGGGCATTGAGGGTATTGTAGTAGACGGCCTGGCCGATTAGGACGATATCGGCAATGCAGAAGTATCCTGCCAGGGCAATGGCGGTGGGAGCAAGGTGGGTGAATAAGGCCCCTAGGATTGAAAGTTAGTCAAACAGAAAAAATTGGGGTAGGCGCAAGCCACTTGTAGCCGATGTAAAAAAGAAAAAAGAAAAAAGACATTGAAAAAAAATTGACCAGGACGTCAGAGAATGGCGTGGCAACGGAATTTGTTTCTGTGCCAAAGACAAATTTTCATCTTGGACAGATATGGAGGAATGAGAACTGACCGATGAGATTTGTGACGTCGCCTAGGAGCCAGACGACCAGAAAGGCCATGCTGAGGCCATCAGCGCTTTTGGCCTTGTAATTGGCGAATAGTTGGGGTAACTGCAGGAAATTGTGAGCCAAAATGGTGGAATTAAGGGTCGCGCATGCAATCGTGAATGCGAATGCAACACAAGGACGCGGGCGAATGAGACGAGATATGGGGACGCACGAGGAGACATATCCAAGAAGTCAAGCTGATGCTACCAAAAATGCCCGACAGAGCCAACGTCATTGGTAACGCATGCGCCGCAGCGGCGATTGAGGTTGAAGCCAACAGTGGCATCGTCGTCGCAAAAGTTGAAGATGGTAAATTGAGAGGAGAATGAGAAGGAGTTTAGATAAGGTAGATTGAGAGGAAAAGGAGGAGGTGGTGCGACAGAGGTGGGTATCACGAGGGCAATCAGTGACAAAGAGGGATCAAGTGTAAGAAGTAAATGTAGATCCAATTCCCAAAGAAGTTGCGATTCAGAGTTTATTAGAAACCGTGTTGAGATTCAGAGAATTGATCTTATCGTCGTCGCTCTCTGGAGACAAGACGGAATAAATAGAGTAAAAATGTTCAACAAGCAACAAAGTTTATTAATGTTCTACGAACAACGCTTAATCAAGGTATTGCAGACAGACTGATAAGAAAACCCCAGGTTCCGTTGTCGGGTTTGACAGTGGAGGTCTTATTGGTCTCGTTTGGTAACTGGTCATCGTGTATTGGCCAGTTAAGGAGCGCTTATCGTTCAAAGTGACGCACTGGGCTTGGAGATCTTGTGAGCTAAAATATGGAGAACTCGCGGGCATTCCAAGGCGCGTGAGTCTTTTTGTGTGAGCCTGTGTAGATGCAGGGTCCAGGGGAGGATAGAAAACTACAGATGTTAATGCTTGGTGATGAAAACACTTAGGTAAAGCTTGGGATATTTTAGGAGGCCTTTTGATTAGTTTATTTTCGCCCTCTAACTTAAGATCAAAAGTCTTCTGACACCCAGAGGGAGGAGGATCTATCTCCGATAAGAGGCCGATTGACTTATCGCAATACTTGAAAGCCATTCAAGCAACTATAAACCTGAACTAGGCTCTTATTGACCTCCTAAGCAGCAGCGGCTGGATGCTTAGCATAACTCTTCTGTCTGTTTTTGTAATCAACTACCACATTCAGCTCTTCAACTAGAGCAAGACTCAGCTCCATTCTTCCCAGCCACATTTCATGTTTCACCGTAGAGCGGCACATGTCCATCATGATTCGCCATTAGCTTGCCTATCCCGCCTCCCGCAGCTAGACCCCTGACAACTCATGAGCAACTATCGATCATGCCCCAGACTAACGTACGTAGGCAACCTTTAGCCAACCGCTTCGCGCTCAGCTCTCCAGCTTCAGACGCTTTGATCCAATCTAGAACTCGCCTCTTTCTTACCTCGAGCTTAAACCTGTTTCCTTTTTAACTTCTGCATTCCCACTTTGAAGCTTTGATTGTCCCCTCTTATTCTGTGCCTGATAAAATACATTTCATTCCATAGCTTCAGACCTAACAACCGCCCTCATTCTGTTATAATGAAGCTTCTCTCAGCTGGCGCGCTAACGCTTGGCCTCGCCAACTTGCCCAGCACTTTTGCTTGGGGCAGTGAGTTCATTCACTACAAAATGGGTCTTTAATGAGCTCACGCATCGCAGGTCTTGGTCACATCACCACCGCTTATCTTGCCGGTCACTTTGTCGCAAACACCACCGAGGCTCACCTTAAGTATATTCTCTACAATGAAGAAGAAGACTACCTCGCCAAGATAGCCACATGGGCTGACTCGATTCGCTACACCGACTGGGGACGATATACAAAGACCTTCCACTTCATCGACGCTCATGATAGCCCCCCTCAGAAGTGTAATGTCGACTTTGAGCGCGATTGCAAAGACGATGGTTGCGTTATCACGGCCCTCAAGAATTACACGCAGCAGTCAGTTGAGCCCCAGCTGCCCTTCTGGCAGCGCAACCAAGCCGCCAAGTTCGTCGTTCACTTTATCGGAGATCTTCACCAGCCTCTACATAACGAAAATGTCGAGAAGGGAGGCAATGGTCTTTCAGTAACGTTTGACGGCCGCACATTCAATCTCCACCACGTCTGGGACAGCTCCATTGCTGAGAAGTTGTTGGGTGGTCTGCATGGCGACCCATTCAAGCTCGCCGACAGCTGGGCCAACCAGCTTGCGGTTGAGATCACAGACGGCAAGTTTGCAGAGGCAAAAGACGCGTGGTTGAAGGATCTAGACTTCAATGACCCCATCAGCACGGCACTTGAATGGTCCCGAGAGGCCAATGCGCTCGTCTGCACACATGGTAAGCCAATTAATTACCCAGCAACAGCTCGCTCTCTTTGCAACTCGTCTCTAACATGGATCTGCAGTTCTGCCCGAAGGTCCCGATGCCATTGTCGGTCAGGAACTCGGAGGCGAGTACTTCGAAAAGGCGGCCCCTGTCATTGAGGAGCAGGTTGCCAAGGCCGGTTACAGAATGGCTGCTTGGCTGGACAAGATCGTGGAGGCTTACAAGGATGTTGAGCAGAGGCAAATTTCTGAAGAGCTGTGATTTCCTGTTTGTTGGAATTGTCATATTTTAAATACTTTGCAGTCGATAGCCTTTCCAGAATCAATATGTTATGGTCTCGAGAATGCGCGCTACTTGAGCATATACTGTTGGGGTCTTTTGTTGCTTGGGGACATCTTCAACGAGCAATGCCAAGACCACGAAATGCCATGTGGAATCAATCATGCCCTATAGCTGTTCAAAACATGACATCATCTTAAGTACGAAAACTGAATAATTCATGCTCGCTTCATGATGATGATTCATCCAATGTCATCTTCATCCTGAGACGGGCGAGAATTCAACGGTTGTTGAAGGATTTTTGCAAAATGCGGATGAAACAGGAACTTTGGGGAAACCTAGAGTGTGTTATCGGTATTGTAAGCTTAAAGTAGAATCAGGTATACTGAAAGAGATATTGTTACAGGTCCGGTTACAGGGCAGTGTATGGATGCTACGTCGTGGTTGCAACGCCAATGTAGGGCATTCATGCTATTGCTAGTCTGTGACATATCTGCAACACGCCCCCAACGGTCAGTCAGTCATCAGAATCAGTTGGATAGAGCTTAGATCATAGTGAAAGTCTGGATGAGATTAGAGTGAACCCAAAATGTGTCTGTGTGCGTCAATGTTGGCGAGTAACCATTTTGTCTTGAGACAACTTTGTTGACAGTATCTCAAGGGTTTATACCATACAATTTGATATAGTCATATATAGCTAGGGTCGTTGATTGTTCCCCTCTTGGCATTATCAGTAACCTAGACATTAGAAACAGAGCGAACGACCATGTAGTTAACAGTGGCCAAGCCAAGTCGACAATAGGAAATTTTTTGTCCTAGAGAGGGCATCGTCTATTATTCATCAGATTCTCTCAATTTGGTTGATGAGTTTTCGTTACATGGTGGACACTCTTGGAGTTTCGACCTTTAGTGGTCGAAACGCACTGTGCCTGGAGTTATAACCCCTGGCAGCAACTGCAGGTACAGGTAAGCGAGTAGCGTGTGATTGGCTGCACAACCAGTTGCAGAATACCAATAGGGAAGGAGGGGCACGGGCTGAGACGTCTGCAGCCGCATCCCCATCTCCAATATCAACTCCTAGCTTAGACCTTTACTCACTCAATCGCGTCTCGGGGATATGACCGTCCGCCAAGTTTAGCCAAGCGCTAATATATCCGCCCTATCTACTCACAATTGACTAACATTCTCCAACACCCCTGTTACACCACTTGGAAACAATCGTCTTGACCTGCCGAGACCTGCCTTTACTAACTGATAGTCCAGTCTAAACAGGCATCTCTGGACCCCTTGGCCAAGCCATCAGGTTGCTTCTGCTGTCTCATGTTTTCGTTTCTCGGTCTCAGAACTACCACGCAGCTTGCGCTATCACTGTGTTCCACGATGTTCTGTCTTGGTGTTTCTCATCAAGTTTGATCACTGGCCCCTTGCCTCTCAAACGAGAGATAGATCTTTGGCACTATTGCTCGCTTCGGACGTCGTCATGGAGTTCTGACCCTGAACCGGGCCCCTTCAACCGCCCAGATGCCATCCGGTCTGATGTGCAAGCCCGAGACGTTGAATTGTCTGGGATTGTCATAATGAAAGCCAGCCTCTTTCTCGGCATCTTCGTTTCCGATCATCATCCCCAGTTTTCCCCAAGGCTTTAAACCCTCGGCCCTTCGTCCCAAAATCGTACCATCTTCTTTTCTCTCCAGCTCTGGTAGTGTCTCTTTCTTTCATTCGTTCCTTTGAGACCAAGTTGACTTTACTGTGACCATTCTTTTATTCTTTGTTTCGAATTGGTCTGGTACCGTTCGAAAACTTTTATACAACATTGTATTTGCCTTCGGCTTCATTTCCTTTTTTCTTTCTCTCAACGAGACCGACGTAAAGTCATCACGATGCAGGTCAAAGGCGTAATCGTTGCCCTCCTGGGCATCTCAGCCATCTCAGAAGCTGCTGTTGTTCAAAAAAGACACCCTCTGGCTCGCGCTCTCGAACGACGACAATTCGGTGGTGGTCGATTTGGAGGGGGCGGTGGCGGCTTCGGAGGGAACAACGGCGGAGGTGGCGGCGGCAACAACGGTGGTAATAACGGCGGCCAGGCCAATAATGGCGGCCAGAATAATGGAGGCAACAACGGAGGCAACAACGGAGGTAACAACGGAGGCGGTGGCGGTGGCGGCAACACTCTAGACGCCAACGCCGTGCAAACTGGATCCCAGCAAGACGGTAACAATCCTGGATCAGATGAGCAAGCTGCCTCTGCAACGTAAGTTAACATTATCATCCTTGACTGAAAAGACGACCAACAAGATTCAGGGATAACAACAACTTCATCAACTTCTGTGCTGGTCAGACACTCACCAATGGAGAGCAAAACCGAGACGGATCATGTAACGGTATTCGTAAGTTATACCATGACATATTCCCGGTTCACATATACTGACTTCCATAGCTATGGGAAAGATTCCTGCTGCCAATAAAATGGTTTCTTCAGTCTTCACATCACCTCAAAACGGTGACGACATTCCTGCCAATCAAGACTTTGATATCTCAGTGCAGTTTATCAACTTTGCAGCTGGCTCATTCACTAATGCAACAACCACCTACTATTCTGCTCCCCAGGACCTTGACGGTGGTGGTAATATCATCGGCCATACCCACGTCACTGTCCAGGACACTGGTGACAGTCTGAACCCTACTCAGCCTTTGGACCCTACGCAGTTTGCCTTCTTCAAGGGTATCAACGATGCAGGTAACGGCCAAGGCCTCCTCACTGCCAAGGTCGACGGTGGTCTACCCGCTGGTAACTACCGTATCTGCAGTATGTCTGCCGCATCCAACCATCAGCCGGTCCTCATGCCTGTTGCTCAGAGAGGAGCACAAGACGACTGTATCCGTATCACCGTCGGCGGCAACGGCGGCGGCGGCAACAATGGAGGCAACAATGGTGGCCAGGGTGGCCAGGGCGGCAACAACAACGGAGGTCAGGGTGGAGGCCAAAACGGCGGCAACCAAGGAGGCCAAGGAGGCCAAGGTGGTGGTCAAAACGGAGGTCAGGGTGGTGATCAGAACGGTGGTCAGGGCGGCGACCAGAACGGAGGAGACCAAGCTGCTGATGTCGGTGGTGGTCAGAACGGAGGTCAAGGAGGAAACCAAGGCGGAGATCAAAATGGTGGCCAGGGTGGTGATCAGGGCCAGGGCGGTCAAGGGGGCAACGGAGGCGGTTTCGGACGTGGTGGGTTCGGTGGTTTCCAAGCTGCTTCAGCAGGAGGTGACTCTGGCAACAAGACGGCCTCGGCAGCATGAAGTCTATGATCGGTTATCACAAGGGAATAGACAGAGCCATTCGACTTGGCCGTGGCCCTGGCGGTTATCGGTATGAGTACCAGTGGTGGTCCCTAATTCGAGAAGACTATTTCGCTCGAACAAGGGCAGTAATCAGGGTGGAGTTCCGGGTATCTACCTAGTTAGAATGGTTTTGGGTTTACATACATCTATTGACAGTAGATGATGGTTGGATATGAGCTGGAGGTGAATGTACGTCAAGATATGTTGTTTATTAGTTGAATAAGATTTGGTCACTTAATACGATTATTCTTTGAGCTGTCATGGTTGCCCTCTACTACTTGGTTTCTTAGTGTATACAATAAAAAGAGCAAGGCAATGGTGTTGAGGGAGGCATGGGTTATAATTAGCAAAGGTAGTTGTCGCAGAGTTGCAATGTTGAAACGGGCCTATCAGGACTCAAACGACAACAGTTTCGTAGTGAGTATGAAAGATCAAGCAGATGGTTTAAGCTATAAGTTGGCGCTTATATTAGACAGCTCTCCACATGAGCTACAGGAATATGATCAGTCCAGGCAAACACTGGGTACTGCTTCTTCTGTCAGGATATTTGTCCTTGCTAAACAGAAAATTCCAAAAATGAATACTTACCTTTGTACTGTTTGAACGTTTGCATGAAAATGGCATGTTAGGGTTATCGACTCTGCTAAATCGAACACTCATTCGATACGTTTGGCTTCTCGGTTCTCTCTATAGTCTTCACGCTTCCCAGTCGCAAGTAATGAGGTCTGGATTAGATAAGCCTGTATAAGTCACTACCCTGATCGTGTCGATTCGATCCGGATACTTTGCTGAAGGAGTCATACGTCTACCTCACTCGATTCGACAGAGGTTCTACAGGATCAACAAAGAACAGACATAGGCCATGAATAGCCGAATTCCGCCTGAGCTGACTACATTCCAAGCAGGCATCAATTACAGTACAGACCTTCAGAAGAACCCTGTTCTAAAAGAAAATATATCCGTTCTCCTCGCCTAAGTCGACATGGCTTCTCCAACAGCTCCAGCAAAATAAACTCGAGGCCATACCTCGTCTTGCCTAGGGCCGCGGTCCATCCCTGGCCTAGACCACTCGGTTTAACGCCTAGCACGACTCGTGGAAGTGCGGAATCATGGATAAGGGTCCTGACCTAGCATCACTTGTATGGAGCTGTTGATCATTATAGTTTGGCTTCTGCCTCCAAGTTACGTATTTATAATGTCGTGCTTACGAGAGAATAGATGTCCTCTGTTATCTGTTAAATGTATGAGGCCTCTATAGGCTTAACTTACACATATTTTTGTGGTTGATAATGAACGACAATTGTCATGTCGAATCTCATCAATCATGATGGCGCCGATGGCGACGCAGTAAAACAGCGACAGTTAGAGACATGCGACCATGAAGACAGCTTGAATCACTTAAGCAGCCATCAATCGGCTATAAATGCCGACAAGCTTATAATGGCGGATGGTACGGTCGAATATGTTGACAAGAATATTCTCGGCGATGAGCTGCATCGAATGCCTAATGGCTACTACCGAAGTCCACAATTTCTTGGTACTCTTGCTGTAAGTCTGATATCTACTAATGTCAGACGGAGAGATGCTGATTTATGTATTTGTTTGTACAGGCGCAATGTCTAGCAAGTATCTGCGCATACCTAGGTTGGGTTCTCCCTTCAAATACTCTGTATGTGCCGTCACATTCATCTGTGTATAAACGAATGATTTTCTCTGTGCTTATAACAACTGCGTATACTTTATTGATGTATACTAATTTAAAAACGGAAAGTACTTTGATTAACGCAGACATTGGCCCTTCCACTCAAATCACATGGGTAGCGACTATATGGACAATGGGGTCTTCTATTGGCTTTCTTATCGTTGGCCGTCTCTCCGATCTCTATGGCCGCAAATGGATGGTAATGAGCACCACTGCACTGGGCCTCATCGGTTGTATCATCGGAGGCACGGCGAGGAATGTCGGTATGCTCATCGTCTCGAATGGGTGCAATGGTCTTGCAGCCGCTGGACAGCTCTCCTTTGGCATTGTTCTAGGTGAACTAGTTCCTAACAAGTACCGTGGTCCCGTAATGGCTTTTGTTTTCTTGACCTCGGTTCCATTTGGAGTCTTTGGTCCGGTAGTAGCCCGGACGATGATCGAAAACATGCATCAAGGTTGGCGCTGGAGCTATTACCTGGGTATCATTCTCAGTGTCATCACGCTGGCCCTATATCAGTTCCTCTACCACCCACCAACATTTGCTCAGCTCCACATGGGAAAAACGAGAATGCAGCAAACCAAAAAGCTCGACTGGATAGGCATACCGCTATTCACTACTGGCTGCATTCTCTTCCTCGTTGGCCTTTCTTGGGGTGGCACCACATATCCTTGGAAGAGTGTTGAGGTTCTGTGCACATTGATCATTGGTGTCATGACCCTTGTCGGTTTTTTCATATATGGTATGATCACTTGAATTGAGCAATTATTTCTAGGGATGCTGACACTCAAGAAGAGATTTACTTCTGCTCTGTACAACCCTTGATTCCACCCAGTGTTTTCAGGAACATTGGCTTCGTTGCAGTAGTCACTTGTGCGACTGTTGCATCTATGGTCTACTACTCGCTGACGGTTCTCTGGCCCACAACCATCAGCACACTCTACACCACCGACTCGATCAAGGTCGGTTGGCAGAGCTGTGTAATTGGTGGTGGTGTTGTTCTGGGTCAAGCTATGTCAGGTCTCGCTATCGCCTATGTCCCTCGCCTTAAGATCCAGTGCATATGTGCTGCTTCTCTTGTCATGATCTTTATCACCTCGATGTGCTCCCTGTCTCCTGATCGGTGGGCAAATACAGTAGCATTCGGATTGATTGCCTGTACTGCTGTTGGGTATATTGAGAATATTGCAATCACCTGTGTCACTCTTCTCTGGGAACCCCAGGACATTGGCCTAGCATCCGGTATTCTTGGATCGATTCGCGCTCTAGGAGGTTCTGTTGCTCAGGCTTTGTATGTGTCTATTCTCAGCAACGAGCTGGCCAACAAGATACCTGTGTATGTGAGTCCAGCTGCAACCGAGTCCGGTTTGCCCTCCGAATCCCTACCTTCACTCTTCGAGGCCATCAACAAGGGTGATTACTCAAGTGTGCCCGGTATCAACGAGTCCATCATTGCCTCAGTTGAGGGTGCCGTTGCCAAAGCCTACACCAATTCGCTGCACTACGTCTTCTACGCCACTATACCGTTCTCGTGTATCATGTTTGCTGCCGCTTGTTTAATTCCCGATGTGCAAAAGTACCTGACATACAATGTTGCGAAGCGTCTCCAGGACAACAACTTCCACAAAGTCAACACTGAACTCAATGAGGTCGAGATTCAGGCTGGGGAAGAACGTGTTTACACGATGCACGGGTGACTTCACGTACATAGATTCTCTATAAATTCACCTCACATGGTTACAAATTCACAAACGGTATATACTGTAATATGACATGGAGAATAGAGGTGCTCTGGATATGTCAAAGTACAAGCTTGAATTATGAATTCTTTCTCTGCCAAAGTATAACCCAACCAAATAGAAAAGCTGTTAGAACTGTCTTAAACGCCAAACCAAAATACCATCCATGAATCAACCACCCGCTCAAAGAGCTACGTCTCAACCGCGCAGAGGACTATCGAAAGATCAGTAAGTCGGGCATCAAAAACTCATCAAAGGGACTAAACTTGCCCGCAGCCTTGAGGAGTGACCACACCAAAAGGACAATCACCAGAGAGCTTCTCAACAATCTGGTCAATAAAAACAGGCGTGACGACGATACCTGCACTGACGAAAGATACAGCCACAGAGAGAAGCGTGACAAAGATGGTAGTCTTCATGATGACGAGTCGGACGTATCAAGTGGCGTGATATTGAGCGATCAGAAGAGAGAGTGACGCTTGAAGTTACAGAACCAGCTGAAACAACAAGAAATTAATTAGGCAACGTAGAAAAGAACAAGTAGCGCAAGAAATTAATTTAGTTTTTGATATGTTCAAGGAAAGAATAAAGAGGAGGGAAAAGGGAGATGGAGAGGAAAACGGGGCGGGAAGCGGCAAAAAATAGGGTGTTACAGGGGCGAGACGGTCGAGGTTTCAGGTTGTGAAACGAAACAACAGCGTTACTGGTTCGCCAGCAGGAGACAATTAATAAATATGGATACATCGTTCGAGTCAGAACATTCAGACATTAATGACTATTTACAATTTCATACATATATATATTATACGTATACACATGTATGAAGAAACACAATATTACTACGAAAAGGAAGCATTCAATAGAGAGCCCTGGCTTGAACCTTACTTTGTGTATAGGTTCTCCTTGTTCTGGCTTGCAACAGGCAAGCTGCCCCAATTATCAACGTTAAAGCCACTCGCAATTGAATAGACATAGCAATCATGAGTCCAGAAAGCTTAAATAAAATACTAATAGGCGCCGGGAAAGTAAACCAAAGTAAAAAGGTCCTGCGTTATGCATGTGCAAAGGTGTATTGAAGCTAAAGCAGCTGTCCACTATCCTCCAGGCTACCGCGTTCTTTCTTAGTAAACTCCACCGCTTTGATAGTAGCTGTCTGGTGCAGGAGCGGAAGGGCCATCACCAGGTGGTACATAAGGCCTGTACTGAGCCTGACCACCAGCACCACCTTGACTTGGTAGACCATGACGAGCATCATATCCACCGGTATTTCCGGGATTCAAAGGAGGAGGAGTCATGACACTCTGGGGAGGGGGAGGAGCAGACCCTGTGGGCATGGGAGGGACATGGGAGGGGTTGTAGCTCTGGTATTGTTGAGGTTGCTGCTGGTGGGCTGCATAAGGGCCAGCGGGTGGTGCGCTGGCGTTCTCATTTGGCTCTTCAGGCGAATAAACTGAGCTTGAAAATGTGGCTGCCGAAGTCGGTTGTTGTGGATTGTTGGTTGCTATAGGAGAGTCGTAGACAGAGGTTGCCAACTCCTGAGCTCCATACGTGCTACCAGGTCGTCCTCCCATAGGCGCTTGTGTGTAAGGGTTGTTGCTCTGAGATTGGTTGTAAGGGTTGAAGTTCGGCCCTGGTGTCGAGGTATTGATAGGGGCTGGCTGTTTACCATCGGAAGGAGACTCATTCCTGGGAGGGTAAGGCTGTGCGCCAGCGGGCACTTCAGCTCCTGCCACATAGAAAGGTGCTGGTTGACCCTGAGGTTGATTTTGGAAGTTAGGAGGAGGGGACGAGGCTTGGTATGGAGGTTGCTCTGGGAATAGGTCAGCATGATTTTCTTACAAATACAGATGGCGGAGGATTGACACACCTCCTGGGCCAGGAGTATAATATCTTGACGCATCCTGGGGAGCTGCTCCTTGGGGAGGATACCCACCAGCTTGGGGATAGCCTTGACCAGGGCCTGGTCGCATTGCGTATTGCTGATAGTTGTGCTGAGGAGGATGGGCCATGGAAGACTCTAATAAAGCCTCGTAGTCTCGTCTAGCTTTGATGAATTTCTCATTCAGCTGTGTGAAGTCATCTGAAAAACGTTAGCGACACGTCCAATCCCATGGGTTTTCAATATATACCCTTCTTCTGGGAGTACTTCTCGATCAACTTGATAAGTTTAGGTCGAATGGCAAGAGTCTGGTGGTAAAGCTTCTGCAGAGCCTGTTAGCACACTGAATATGTCTTGCGGCACAATAAATACTTACGGAAATCTCCTCGTTGTCTTCCTCTCGTGGGGCTGTGTTGGAAGTGCTCAATAATGTGAGAAGCTTCTCGACGTTCTTGATCTCGGCGAATACCTCGGCCTCCATCTGGGCCTCACGTTGCAACTCATCCGGCGTAGGGTCGGTAAGTTTTTCGACATAGTTGAGTGGAAAAATACCAGTCTTGCCCCTGAGAGAGCCCCGCCACCAGTCCTTGTACACACTCTCGAGAACAGCGATCACGTCGCCCTTCTTGAACTCCAGTTCGCCGGGCTCAGAAGGGACGAAGTCGAAGAGTGCGCGTACCCGGCTCACCGTGGCGGCTGTAGTTCCAGCTGGCGCAGCAGGAGCAGGGCTCTCTGCCTGGCCACTGGGACCGGCTTGTGCACCTGGACTGCTAGCAGCAGCCTTCTTGCGCTCCTCCTCCTGCAGGCTCAACTTGAGAGCCATTTGCAATTCATCCTCCTCCTTCTGGCGATCAAGTTCGGTAAGGCCCTGTTTTTGAGGAGCACTTGGGGGCTGGAGGTTCGGGTTGCTTCGTGTGGCGCGGTTATAGGCATCGCTCATGATGCCCAACTCGGGATCGCTGCTGAACATGTCGGACCAACTTTTCATGTGCTCGATAATCTTGGACTTGACTTGTGTGTGGGTATTGCGGTCGTTGGTGAGGCGGAGAAGGGCATCTGTGAAGGCACGGCTGGAAAGTTCGCGGTGCATGTCTTTCCCACAGTTCTGAGCAAGTGCATGCGCAAGCTGTTCGAGTTTAGTAAATAAGGCTTGACGCGACGACTGGTTGGTATGGTATTTAACATACTTCAAGAGTATAAAGCTGTACATTGGCGTTGCGGTGCGCAAGACGTCTAATGATACTCTGAACAGCCTCCTTGGGGCCATTTTGATCGTTGCCTACTTTGTCGCAGACCTCGATAATGGCACCCCAATCCTCAGAGGTGAGGTTTTCGTCGGTAGCCTTGACTATGCTGGTGTTAGTTTTGAGAAGGAAATCATCGAGACGAAAGCCGATTATGGGAATTCCCTCGCCCGACTTTAGAAAAACAGGAGCTGTATAACGTACTGACGACATCGTCGTAAGGACCTGCTGCTGAGGCGCGGAACATGGTGGTTGGTGGTGATTTGGGGTATCAGCTATCGGCGGGGATGCAGTCAAGGCGAGAGAGACGCGCGCAGTTTATTCGTCGGCTAGAAGCCTAACGTATCCAGGACAGGTACCGGTCGTATAATGAAGAAGGGACTCGACGAAAGCGACGGGCGTTGGCTTGGTGTTGCGGTAGAAGTACCTAGGTTAGTAGTGAATGATGCGAGATGAAGGTCCTGTACCAAGACCCCGGGTTACGTCGTTGGCGGTCGCACTCCACACAGGCACGTCACTTGAACTGATTTGATAGATCACTCTTGAAGGGCAAATAAACCGTCGTGGGCATATGGCGTCGTCTTTGAGGAGAGAATATAGTGAAGGTGGGTTAGCAAATAAGTTAACTAAAGTAGGCCCGTAGAGAGTTTACAGGTCACAAGTGTTTAAACATGAACAGGCTTCCTTCAAGCTCCTTGTAACCAACCTTACCTTTCGCACGCACTGATGACGAACGAGCGGCGAAGGACGCAGCGGGGCTGAGCTAGGTCCTTACCCCGACCCAGAAGACAAGCTCCCTGGTTCATATGTGGCTTAAGGCCACGCGTGCGCCACACCAGACGACATAACGTATTTGCACAGCCTAAAGCCTTACAGCCAGCATCTTGTAGATCAAGGTTGATCACCTTCAGTGTTCCTCTCATCTGAGGGCAATGGCGAGCCTCCGTCGAGATACACCGGGCTAAAGCTCTCTATTTATGTGTTCGCTTGTGAGCACTAACATAAAATACGCTATTTCTATCCATTATCATTACAAATTTCTTTAGTTGTGTAGTCTTGAACTACTCGTCTGCAATTCCGTGGCAAGTTGCGCGTCCTTCTACCTTTGGTGACGGCCTGACGTGGCATGGTTCTCGGATTGGGTATCATCGGACAAAGACCAATACTTTACATTAAGAGGATAGTTTTTGGTACAATAAACCATAATGTAATTTCCTTTGGCTCGCCTTATAAAAAAGGATACCACTCGCTAATGCTGCACTGACCGCTGCTTGGAAACGTATATATGTCCACATACGCCGCTTTCATCCAGACATAACCTAGCAATCTACTGTGTTAGACATCCAAATGTACCATCCTGCCTGCAACTCCACTGCCTTTGAAACAAAACTCATGACTCTAATGAAGCTGGCGCAATGTCGCTCTGGCTCTGCTGTTAATCGATGTTGTATGTAATCTGTGTTCAAAATGCATATGCCAATAAGTCATTCTTACCAACCACGTCTCGAAGCACCCCGGCTTTCGTATCCTCCCTTATCCGACCCAATGTTTGTCCCCCCAGGAGCGCCACTACGCGCTTCTTCGATGCTTCGGCGACTTTGAGGATCCATTTCTGAAAGGTCAAAGACCAAGGGCTCCTCATTGACCGAGTCATCGTCACCTCGGACCTGTCTGTTAATAGATCCGGTAAAGCTTCCACGTGATGACTGTGGCGGCGTCTGTCTGTGTGAAGCCATACCCATATATCGCCTTCGGCCAAAGGGCGAGCTAGGCGCTGCGGCGGGAATCAGTCCCTCGGGAGAGTTCTCTTCTGACAAACCTCGCTGCGCCAGCTGCGGCGGGTCAGAGCCCTCAATTTCAGCAGCTGGCTGAAGCCTATCTGAACCCCTTGGTACTGAGCCCTCGTCAAGCTGCATTTGCCGACCCAGCAAAGTGCTTAGAGTGGGTGGCTCTCTATCATCAGCGCCTAAGCTGATAGATCGGTGCGCAAAGGCAGAGTCCGTCTCATCTTCATCCACCATTGACCGATTATGCAGGGCGACAGAGCTGGCCCGTCGCTCATAGGTTGCCAGTCGAGGTGATAATGGAATGTCAATAGCTGTCGTTCCATCTTGTGTAACCGTACTTTCTCTGATGGTCCCTGGTGCAGGATTATCAGTTGCTCGTCCTTGACGAGAAGTAATCCGTCCTTGGCTAGAATAATCAATAATAGAGTTCTCGCTCAATCTTGACGGGATTGCTGGTGTATGGGGGGTGTGAGGTGAGAGCGGCTTCCCAGGGGATGACGAGGCCGAAACAGAAGCTGGTGCAGTCATTCCAGGCACACTCGTCAATTGCCGGCTAGATGAACTTGACGACCGCTGCATCTGTACCGACGATGTCATAGAATCAGTAAGTGCGTTGTTAGAGTCCCTCATTTGATGAAAGCGCGATAGTTGTGCTACAGTCCTGTTTGTCGCCGATTCTCCTTTCTTTGAGGGGCCAAAGCTCTTGAGGGTCTTTTTGCTATCCAATGCACTGATAAAGTCTGAGAGGTGTTTGTGATCGTTCTGGAGCGAGTCTGAGCTGGTTCCTGCTATCTCATCTAGAAGATCAGATCCTGGTTGTGCCACTGACGAGGCCAAACTCTGTCTTCCACTGCTGCCCTGCTCGTCATCTCCAGCCCTACTGGTTCCTCCAAAAGACAGACGACCACGACGATGTGTGAAGCTGCTACTATAGCGACTAGTCGATGCAGGTCGCGGGGAGCTGGCAACAGCAGGGTCTATAGACGTTGAAGAGGGAGGGCCACCACGCAAAGAAGCTGGCATACCAGCAGTGAGTGACGTTCGGTTTCCAGCCTGCCTAAGAGAAGGAATACCCGGACGAGTTGTTGTTTGGGGTGAAGCTGGCTCGGGATCAATCTGTCTTGGGACAGGCGAGCCCGAAAGCGAGCCCGCCTTGAAAGGCTGGAAAGATACAGAAGGCCGTCTACTTGAAGCCTCAGTTGCTCGTAAAGGAGGTCGCGTTGTACTTTGACGAACTGGCAGAGAGCTCGCACCACCCACATCATTCTTTGCTGGAAGAGACTCCGGGGGTGAGCTTGTGTCAGAGCCTGGTGGTCGCACTGATCTCAAAGCCGAGATCGGACTGGTCCCCATTGGGACATTAGTGTGAAACGTCGAAAGACTTCCATATGCTTGCTGCATATCACTCAAATTTGGACGCGAACGGTTATCACGCAGTGATCCTACCTCAGTCGTAGGCGCTCTTGGCTGATCATTCAGTGGTGCAATGGAAGGCCTGAAAAAGTTCTCGTCCACTCCCATGAAGCGGGAGCTCAACAGAGCCTCAGAATCGTCCACGCGGAAGTTGCAATCATTGCGATAGGTAACGGTAGTGCTTAATCGTCCAACAGGAACCTCTAAATCGCCAAACATGTACTCCGTCACGGGGTCTGGTCTGCCATCAATGGAAAGACGCAGCTGATCATGAGGCGAGCGATCAGACTGAGATAAACGTATTCGGCATCGTGGAATAAGAGCCGGGTGTGAGCTCTTGGCGGGCCCTTGACTGGCAAACTTCCATGCTGGAAGAAGGCGAGTCGTGATGAAGAGAGATCGGAAGAAAACGATGGCCTTTTTGTAGATAGTGGGTAGAATCGGGCCAAAATCAGTGGGTGTTACGCCTGTATACTTGAGCTCGACTCTCCACCTCTCAATGATAACCTCGTTGTTTCTTCGCGATGCGCCAGATGAGCTATCGGTAGAAGAAGCAGATGAGTTAAGTTGTTCCATCACATCCCATCTCTTGCCAGTCTCATCAACGATGACTAGACTTTGGCTGTCTTTCAATCGAGAAGTATCCAGATAGACCTCGATAACCATTGGAGGGGGTGGATTATCGAAGCTACCGCAATTCTTCCATATCTTGAGTTCATCCCGAAAGTCATCAATCTCATCTGTCTCGATTTGGAACTGTTCAAAAATCAGCTACTGAATATGTCCAAACAGGCTTGTGCAAACTTACCCATTTATTGGGTTTCCGTCCACCGTTAGCCCCGCGCGCAGGCTTAGATTTGATACGCGAATCTAGGACGAGTACAGCTGCCTTTGCATAAAAGTTCTGCGAGTAGAGAAAGTATCAGCAAATCAAAATTGGGTCAATGTATTCAATTGTCAAAGCCACCCATACCTGTATTATTTGATCGAGCTTCTTGATCGAATCGGCTGGTGGCGCCGGTGTCGGCATATCCCCAATCAATGGCGAATTGGGCGTGTCCCTACCAGCGACATTAGAGCCGGCTCGGGGTCGGGATCCCAATGATACGTCTCTGGTGCTGTTGGATCGAGATGGTATGCCTGGCTGAGGCGTTGCGCCTGGGGTTGACACCCGGGCTGGGCCACGGGGTTGTTGATGCATCGTTATCGTTATCGGTTATCGTATACCGAGGGCACAAAGAAGAGGATACGGTCGTAGTTGTTGGTTGATGGATGAATTGATGATCACGAACGTATAGGGATCTTGATCGGCCACGAGACCTGCTCATCCATGGTTCATGTCGTTCAAGGCAGGCCAAGTCGATAAGGAAGGGAGAAACTAGGACCTGGTCGGTAGATTGGATATCGGCGGTGGTGGGTTCAGGTAAGGGCGGATGAGAGTTTGGAGATAAAAGTGTAAAAAAAGAGAGAAGTCAGCAGATGGCAGATGGCAGATGGCAGAAGCTTAGGCCGTTGGTCGTTGAGGTCCGGGTCTTGCTGTCGGTGAGATGCAGGCAGCCAAACGCAGTTCCCAGGGTCGTTGTCGTTGTAATAGGTCTGAAGTGAGGTGTGAGAGAAGAGGGTCTAACACTGTACACCTCTAGTCGCACTAACGGGAGTCCAGAGGTGGTACAAGTACCGCGGCTTGTTTGTGTACCTATTTGTTTGTCCACAAAAGAGATAAACCAAGACGACGGCGGGTTGCTGCAGCACAGATAAAGAACCGTTGCAGAAGCCGTGAGAGAGCAAGTTTAAAGAAAGCAACTTTTAATTGTGTTTTGCCCAAGCCGAGATAGATAATTCAACGGCGATGAGGGAGATACAGTAAATAGATAGAGACGGAAGAGGTCACCATCAACGGCCTCGTGATGAGATGGGCGACAGGGAGTGGATTGGATAATAACGGGTTGTCGTCATCGGCTAGAGCCTCACGTCACAGTCACAGGGCTCATGGACCAATATTGCATAAGATAGTTATGCCCTTGCGCCTGAGTCGAGTCAGCTATGAATTTAGTTTATTAGATCAGCTAGTGGTGATCTTGGTTGAGCAATAAATGTTAGATTTACCGCAACTTCCACGTTAAATTATATGAGGCAGTTTTCTAATCTATTTCGTGTCTTATGACCTTGCAACGAATGGATCGTGGTATCAAGGCAAGATAACGATATATCCATATTCATATCAATGCATGCAAGCGGCCTTAGACCAGCACCTCAAACCTCAAACAGCTTTGAAAGGGGGGCTCGGATCGTACCTAACAGGGGAAGCTAGGCCAGTGCATTTCAGTGGATGATTTCTATAACCCCGGGGCATTAAGCGCCTCCGTCTTCAATTGACACCCACCTCCACGCAATTGCCTGGTCTATTCAGGGTCTGGTATCCAACCTACCTACTATCACGCAATTCAGTGGATGAACATATTCAATGCTTTGATCGCATTTGCCGTGAACCTCTGTCGTGAGTTTAGGCAGAGCATCCATCCTTTACTACCCCATTCCTCTCTTCTGGTTGGCTCGTGGTGGCTGTCACATCCAGTCATAGACGGATGTCGCTGACTCATGACATTCCCCTCTCTCGAAGTCTTCTCCACGAACGAGATAAGCCTTTCAGCTTGAAGATAAGCTGGGAGGCATTTCCTGCTTGGTCACAATGCTACTCTTTGTTATCTCAATGCTTCTGCCTCTGGTATGCTGTTGCTTGGAGGCTTGTCGATGCAGTCCAGCTTTGTAGATCCGGAACGTTTTGCACCTTTCATCAAACTATCCCCGCATGCCCAATGGTTGATAAAGCCTGTTCTCTCTATCATGCCTTTTTCGCGACAACCTTGAGAGTCATTTGTTGTAAATGAGAGGCATCACCTTGATGGAGTATACAATGAAATATCTAGATTGTGCCACACAAGCATATTGACCTATAAAGCTTCATGTAACAGAGCAGGAAAAGTCCCAATTCGATTGACTTGCTTGGAACGGTTACGAATCGCTTCTCAAGGCTATCACGACATGTCTTCCAAGTCAAACCCATCAAACTAACTCTTTTCAGCGATTATCAATGTCTATATTTCTTCTATTCAAGATGGAAATGGTCATATATATACGTTATTCTTAGCTTTTGCAGCCAAGACCAAGTCAATAAGTACAACGAAACAAATAACCAATTAGACCCTGCTATGCCGTATGCCTCATGTCCCTTTGAGTCCTATGTTCCTCAACAAGGTCAACACTTCCACTGCGATATCATGTGGCCTGTGGCTTGTTGCCACGTCCCTTTCCTCCCCTGCCTCGGCCACCCCCGACTCCACCTCGTCCGACTCCCGATCCCTGAGTGTTTGTGCTGCTTGAGCCGGCAGCGCCTCCGCCTCGACTTCCGCTTACGCCGCTTTGTCCGCTGCTTGTGCCCGCTTCACCAGTTCCTTTGGCTTTACCACCTCGTCCTCGTCGACCACCCCTTTTAGCTCCCTTATTGTCCCTTTCTCTACCTTCTTTCTGCTTTCGTCGAGCCTCTTCTTCTTGTGTTCGTCGGCTCTCTTGGTCCCACCACTCTTGGAATGCTTGCTCTTGCTGAATCTCCTGTAGTGAACGCTTCGCAACCGCTTCCCTGACGGCCTCCTGCTCGCGCTTCTGCTGGCCAATAATATCGGCCATACTGAATCCGAGTGTAGGCTCCGCCTTGGGTGCTGGTGTAATGTACGACCTGGAGTGTGGCACCAACGGCTTCTTAGGCTGCTCTGTCGAGGGTCCTGCGACGATTGCGGGGGAGCTGTTGGTTCGACCCTGACCGGGAAACCTTGTGTCGGGTGACGCAGTACGTCGTGTTGCCGACTTTGCTTTGGTTTCTGAAGCGACGAGAGGCTTTACATTAGCATATAACCCCCTGGGCAGGTTTGATTCCGCAGACATGGCCTCCTTCACTGATGTCTTGGGTGCTGGACTTGCTGCCTTCCAAGGAGCTGGTCGTCCCCCTTCTGGAACTTTCTCCCAGGGCACATGATTCGCCGACTCGTCCTTCGCCGCTGCTTCTGCTGCTGCCAATGCTTGAAGCTGTCGCTTCCGTTCCTTTTGTGAAATTTTGGTTTGTGGTTTATTGGCAGCAGCATCTTGCTTTCTCTGTGCTTGAAGGCCGGCAGTTAAAGCAGATGTTGATGACGCCTCAGACATGATATCTTTCAGGTCCAGCTTCGAAGTGGCTAGTTTGGACGCCAACCATGGAGCGCCAGGCTTTGATGACGCTCCACCCGGTGTCTTCAAACTGCCCAGTTCAGACTGTTGTGGCTCCGGAGACATGGAATAGGCAAGGGAAGCTAGGCTGTAAGCAGAGCCTGCAAGCTCTTTGCCCTTTGACTCTCGCCATGCTTTTGGAAGCTGGGGGATATCGTCTAGCTCCGGAGGTGAACGAATATTCGCAGCTTCGTTTATTGGTGATCGTGGCTTAGCAGACAAAGAACCGTCCTCATCCTCCATATCAAAGATCATATCAGCCTGCGACTGCTTGGGCCGAAGACTAGGGCTGAAAGGCTCATTTCGCGCCCCTCTGGACTTGCGTCGAACAGTATCTGGAGTTTGCAATAGGTTGCCGTCGTCTAAGCTTCCGATTCGAGTCTTGAATGACGATGACAGTTTCTTCTCATCATCTCGCTGAGACGCCTTGTAGGCCATCTCTTTGATCCTGGCCTGGCGCTCCTCATTTATGTCAGCAGCCAATTCGGGATGGCTTTCGTGAAGCAGAAGGTCTGCTCTTCCGCTCCGTACAAATGGAAAGCGCGCGAGTTGATTATCTCGGACCACTTCATCAAGTTCGAGTAGAAGGTCTTCATCTAAGTCGTCAAGAAGATGGTTTTCGAGCATTGACTCCAGTTGAAGACAGATGTATTCAAGACCAGTATCTTTGAACTCTGTGATGGAACATGGGCTGATTTCGTTGAGCAGATTTGAGATGTTCCTTGTTGTCACAAACTTGCCAATAAGACTTTGACAAATTTGGGACAACCTGTCTAGCATCAGCTCATTTGCAGCACTCATCACATCAAGCACAAGCTCCGATAGCTCATCCAAATTAGCTACTGAGACATTGTCAAAGAGTTCCTGTCCCACATCTGCATAGATAAAGGACAGCACGTATTGGAAAGTTTCAGGGTCAATGTGACTGAGGTCCACCCGGATTCTATCCGCAGAATCCATTCCATCACGGCGCCCAGCAAGCCACTGGCCTTGAGACCGCCCATTGAACATGCCCTCAAAGAAGGGACATCTTTGACACAATAGTTGGCCATGCGCCAGGATGTCCTCTCCATCCAACTCAATGATGATATCACCATCATCGAAGAAAGAGGGATCGAGGATTGCTTGCTTGAAATCACTGTCAAGTGATTCTTCCACGCCTGTCTGCAGGCGGACTGCGGCCTCCAATTTTGGCAGGGCAAGATTGGTCGCAACTTTCATCAACTCTGTCCTGACATGTCGAAAACGAAACGCAAGCGCAGGTGCCTCGCGCGTGTACTTCCATACTGGAACAAATCTGTCCTGATAGGCATGGACAATGACATTAAGAACAGTGTAAATGTCGACTTCGAATAGCGTCAATAAGGCCTTATTCTCCACAATCTCGAGGCCGAAGGAATCTGTGTTGAATATTGACCCTCGCTCACGTAACTCTGATAGTGCCTGCCGCAAGACCGGGCTCCTCCCAGCGAGAACCCAACTGTGAACAGGGATCTTGATATCAGGCAAAGAGGATGAACAGATAGTCATGTTCATGTCGTCGTACTGGAAAGAATTCATTTCCAACCAGCGCCGCAGATTTGTTTCGATATCTGCTGACCGAAGTATCTTATAGCTGACAGGGTCTCTTTTTTCTCTGACAATGGCAGCTTCCCACGTTTTTCGAGCGCCTTTTGCTTCAGAGTGGTCCTGTGACTCCCCGAAATCATTGAGACAGAGCAGAGAGCCAATATCATCGCGAAGAGATTTTTCGCCAATCTCAATCTCCTCTGCCATAACTTTGCTATCCTTTCTAATAGCCGCAAAAGCGCCGAAAATAGAGCTTCTGACAGCAACGCAGTTGGTGATGTATGGTACTCGCTGAAATTTGAAGTCTTTGCGTTTCGTGCCGCTTGATCCAGAAAATCCGGTCAATTTACCTTTGGTACGCTTGACACGATTCCATACAGCCCCTGATTCTGTACAGATGATGACCGAGCCATGTTCGCCAACTCCTACAGAGGCAACCCCGTCTTTGCGAGAATCCCAGACACATTGCGGCTGTGTCAAGGCATTTTTAATCTTGACTGGATTTGTTGTCGACGCAGCAGACTGGCTTGGGTCCCCTTTGTCGTTCAAATGGAATGTGAAAAGATCACCACGAGCAGTCACAGCAGCAATTGTCTCGCCACCCGCAGTGATATAGTCAATCTCCCTTCTACCTCCTGGCTCGTATCGTGTCATGGATATATTGTTTGCAAAGACATCAGGAAATGGAAACTTGACCAGGTTGTAACCATAGTGACTGAAGACCCAGACAGTATGATTGGAAAGCAGACAGATGGTGGCCTTGTCAATCGCCGACACCATCTCAATTGGGGCGGCAAGGAGAGAAGCAGCCACTTTCCTGGGGGTATGTTGAATATCAAGTGATCGCGAATCAGCATCCATTAGAGCCAGTTGTCCGACATTGCGACCCCAAGTGAATAGTGAAGATCCTGTATGTGCAACGGAGTGGTTTGCGGACGCGGCAACCCCGAGAACAATTTCTTTCTTGAGAGATCCGAATACCTGGCGAGGAGTAAGACTCATGGGCTCTTCATCCGCCTTCATCGGCGGCGGCAGAGCATATCCTAGCTGTGAGGCAGAGTTCAAGCCCCAAGTCCAAAGTTCTCCATTATCAACAACGGCCATGGTATGGTTCTGCCCTAATGCGACTTGGTGAATCTTTTTGTCGATGAATGGGCCCTGAACAGGTACAAATCTAAACTGCGTATTTTCGTCTCCTAATCCAAGTCGACCTCCCCGGCCAACACCACAAACGTAAAGATTTGAAACTGGATCAGTTGTCAGGATGGCGCTATGCAGTTTGGACATACAGACGTCCTGAATAACGAGCGGGCGGTTTCGAACCAAAGTCGGAATTTCATCCAGTTTCAATGATGAAGGGGCCTCCTCATCCTGCTCGTCCAGATGTGAGTGGTACAATCGGTGCACGAGGATTTCGGGCCTGGAAAGATGGATACGATCAGGATACTGGCGATCATCCTCATCACCAACTCCCAGAGACACATTCTTATTGCTGCCAAAAACAAAGAGTTCATCGCCATCAATCGAGTTTCGCAGTCCATGCGAAGCCTTTGCCATACTGGAACAAAAATCAGCTGGATCCTTACTGCTTTCACAATCCACTCACTGATGTAAACCATCACCTCCACTATCAACGCTGTCAACGTCACTGTCGGAATTGTTCCCATTTTCCATGCTCTTCAAGGACCTCGCGGCGATCGTCGAGTTATAGACGTCAAAGGGACTGTTTCCCTCGTGGTCTTTGGTCTTGATCAGAAGTCCAACTTTGTTCACCGCGTTCAGATTATGGCTCGTCAAGTCCACACGTTCCTTTTCCAGCAGCAGCCGCGCAATGAAAACATTTCCGGCGTATAAGGATCGATGGAGGGCATTCCAACCACTCTCGGGGTCTTGAACGTAGAGATCGATAGCAGGATGCTCAATAAGAGCCCGCACAAATTCGTGGGCATTCGGATCGGTCGACGAAGAAGCACGAAGTAAAATTGTCAATCCAGCATGATCACGGCTGTTGACTTCAGTTCGTCCAAGATGCGTATTACCATCCTTCGATTTTCCAGGGGTCTGCGGATGACCGGAAGCTCGTCGTTGTTTCGTCGCAGGTCGTGGGGAAGTTCCAGGAAGACCTGGACTTCCACCCAAGAATGTACCAGTTCCTCCTATCGCAGGACTCTTTGAGACTGTCTGGGTATTGTAGCTGGTTGGGGCCAGCAGACGCCGAAACCGGTCGACATCGTTTTCCCAGTAGGATTTCCACAACAAGTGACTCATGGGCAGGGGTAAGAGAACTCTCCTGGGCGCGAAAGGCACCTCGCTGTGACGCTCGCTGGGTCACGGCTTGTTTAAAGGTGCAATTTGAAGCGCAGGAGAGCTTGAGGTAGTGACAAGCCCAGCAGAAGATGCGCAGAAGTCGAGGCTGCTGGCGCAAAGATTGCGACGGTTTGCTTGTGATCAGTATAAGTTGCCACTGAGTGCGGATTCGATTGATTGGGGGGATGGTCGGCAAGGGGCGTCGGTCGTTTTGGATCCTCAGAAGAATCAGAAAATTTGGGTTGGCAAGTATTTCTGCAGCGTAACAAATAAAGGTACACTTGTTCTAATCGGAAAAACGAAAAGAAATGGGATTTGTCAGATTGTGATGGTGAAGAGGCGATGTCCTCGAGATTAGATACCGAGGGGCCAATTGTGCGCGTCAGCAAGTGCCTTGAACGTGTGCCCCAAAAATATGCCCCAATCCTGGCTGCAAGCTAACAAGGGGACATAAAATATTCTGGTATCAGGTAGTGGAAGCCTGGTCTTTTTTTCCTGAGAGGATTATTCAGAAATGAACACAGTATCTAGAAGTCATGTCTAATGTGAGATGTCTAATATATAGCATGATTTCTTACTGTTGACTTGTTAAGTTATCATAGATTTCTCCTAAAAGGCAGAAACGCATTTCCCTCTTTTTCTGTCACTATTCTGACCAGGTGGGATGTACCCCGCCATCAACAGTGTGAACCATAGAATGAGATTGAACCAATAACGGCTCCCTTCTTCAAGGTGTGCAGCTCTGCAGCTCTGAAGCCCAATACTGTCCTTGACCACATGCTTTCAATTGGCGTCTTTCATTTGTCGCTTTGGAGATGTATTAACGGCTGAAATCGAGCAAGTTATCTTGTTTTCGTGTCGTTGTCAAGACATCTGGAACAAATTCGAATCGGGTGGAATGCTCTTATATTGCACAAAGGACTTGAGACCAGATTTGCGAACCTTTTGACTTACTTGTAAACGTGGCCGAATAAACACTCCCTGTTGGAAGTTAGAAGGACTTCTAGGTCAATGTCCAAAGACATCAGGTTGCCATGCATCGGTCAGGCTGTTACGGCCGAACGGATTGATGATACATGAATTTGGATCGAGAGATGGTTCCGGAAGTCCGACGCTTTGGTCGTCATTCGTTTCTATCAGCTTGATTGTTATGTTACAAGCTCGATTCAACTTGGCGAATGCCACGATGGGTATTGATCACAAAAAGTCGTTGATGGAGCCTGAAGTCTCTTCCCTGTGACATGTTGTCTGATATCAGATGGAGTTATAAGAGTCCAAAGTCAATGGTGGTAAATGTTTCCGGAGGGATGTTCGTTAATATACAAAAACCACAGGCCTCTGCTGTAGTAGGACTAGTTATGTCGCAGTGATTACCACTAAGATTGCGTTCTCCGAACGATCTGTCCATCACGGGCCAAGTTCGCAGTCCGCTCGGTCGACGGGGATGGACACCAGGGACCAACATCGCAGGGGGAGGGGTCACGGTCATCAACCTAGGGAGATGGACTCGACTATGATCTAATGCTGTCTCCCTAAGGCATGTTGATGGCCAGCGTGTAATCTCTAAATCTTGAAACTCTATGCTTTTGGAAGCCGTCTCTCTCATTCAAAGCCATGTACTACTAATGTAGGGAGTATACGTCGAGTTGAGAATTTCGTCAAGAATGTCTTAATTGGAACTTTGACTGGCAAGCCTCCGCGAGAGTTCGCACATTCTACGGAGACGGCCATCGGAGATGCTAGCCAACGTCTCCAAATACTTTCCTTATTGGATTTGGATCATTACTATCTTATTAGTGCTATATTCACCTCATATTCAGCGGTCGTTTTGAGGCTGGCCTCAGTCTGTGAGATATAAAGTGCGGGTCCTCGAGAAGCTTCGCCTGACCTTCTTGGAGGGTTCTGTTGATTGTTCTCTGGCAAACCTTACGAAGTTTCAGTAATAACATCTTGGCCCCCGTGGAGCTCTTGTTCAACAGAGTCTATCAAGCTTGAGCACTTTACATAGTAGTCCTCAGCCAAGACAAGGGGTCCCCAATACCAATGCCGATGCCAACCCTGTCACCTTCAGAAACAAGGCGGCTCAAAGGTAAATAGTCGGGTGTGGACTCATAGAGCTTCAGGGCTAGCGGCAGACATCGGGCATCCGGGTATTTTCAATGTTGTAGATGCGGAACATAATTTTGTTTCAAAAAGCAATGAATTAGTTGAGAATTATATGCAATAGTAGTATCATCTAAACTTTGTTATGATGGGATAATAAAACTGCCAGGAGCATAAATCACAGACTTGCCTAAAACAGCAATCACAAAAGAATCTCGCATCGTCGGAGAAGAATCGGAGACGTCAAGCCTTATGGATCGGTTGCGTATCGTCTCACCGAGCGTCAATGAGCCCCTCCCCCGGGTCTCATCTCGCCGTCGCTTGCTATAATCTCCACAATCCAACGGATACAAAGCCCTTGTTTAGAACAAAACGTTCCGTCCATTCGGCATTGTCCTAATTCTCGCCGTCACAGCCTGTGGAGGTTACGGAATATTATCACTTAACCGTAGGGCGATAAGATACAAAGACACACCACCAAACAAATTCCCTCCACTCCCCGGCCCGGTCTTCGCTCGGAGGTCGCCATCTTCCCTTCCGTTGACTACCTCAGCTTAGCTTTCTTTCTTGTCAACTTGCGACAACTCTCCACTCAACCTCTGGTCTTGTTCTTTTCGTCTTCTTTTCGTCTGCCTCTGCTCTTCTCTTTATTCGGTCGCCTGAACAGTCGTCACAATGTCCAGCCCTAACGACAAGCCCCTCCCCTTCATCTACCAGTTCGCCGCAGGTACGCCCGTTAAGCCGCTCAACTTGACCAATTTTCAAAATCAATGGCTAACGAATGATGATTAGGTGCCATTGCTGGTGTCTCGGAGGTATACTCACGTCAGATCAATTTGTTTAAGAGCCATTGCTAATTTTGTGCTGGTTGTAGATTCTGGTGATGTATGGCAGCATCTGTCGCGTGCTCGAGACATTTTAGCTAACGCAATCACAGGTATCCTCTTGACGTTGTCAAGACCCGAGTGTATGACGAACCATGCGTGCGCATTCCGAAATGATAATTCGATTGCTAACTTGACGACTAGCCAATTGCAAACTGGTTCCGGTGCTACCGCTGAGTACAATGGCATGCTTGATTGCTTCCGAAAGATCATCAAGCAGGAGGGGTACGATAGTTTGCGCTCGCGATCCCATTGTGCTCACAACTAACAGCATGCGCCAGTTTCTCACGACTCTACCGTGGTATTTCCGCTCCCATCCTCATGGAGGCTCCCAAGCGAGCTACCAAGTTCGCTGCCAACGACGAATGGGGCAAGGTTTACCGAAAGATGTTTGGCGTTGACAAGATGAACCAGCAGCTCTCCATTCTCACTGGTGCCTCTGCTGGTGCTACTGAGGCTTTCGTCGTCGTTCCTTTCGAGCTCGTCAAGATTCGTCTTCAGGATAAGGCTTCCGCTGGAAAGTACAAAGGCATGGTCGATTGTGTCGTCAAGACAGTCAAGAACGAGGGTCCTCTCACTCTTTACCAGGGTCTTGAGAGTACTATGTGGCGCCACATCCTCTGGAACGCCGGTTACTTCGGCTGCATTTTCCAGGTCCGACAACTTCTTCCTAAAGCTGATACCAAGAGCGGCCAGATCACCAACGATCTCATTTCTGGTGCCATTGGTGGTACTATCGGAACCGTTCTCAACACTCCCCTGGATGTTGTCAAGAGTCGAATTCAAAACACCCCCAAGATCCCTGGTCAGGTTCCCAAGTACAACTGGGCCTTTCCTGCTGTCGGAACCGTGTTCAAGGAGGAGGGCTTCGGTGCTCTCTACAAGGGCTTCTTGCCCAAGGTAAGTAAAGAACTCAAAGTGGGAGTAGAGCCAATTGACAATCATTCAGGTTCTCCGTCTGGGTCCTGGAGGCGGTATCCTCCTGGTGGTGTTCACAACTGTTATGGATACCTTCCGCAGCTGGCACTACCCTGCCACTGCCGAGCTTAAGAACTAAGTTATAAAAGGAGTATGAGGTTAAAAGGCAGTGAAAGAGATACCAGACCGCATTATGCAGCGATTAGACGGCTTCCTAGGACAATTTAGTGTTGGGAGGGAATGATAGAACTTCATTCATGTCTATCATTCTGCCAGGATACGTTTGTTCCGCTTTTGATATCCATTGGTTGATGAAAGGCAAAGGGCATGTCATATTTACTCTGTTATAGGCTACCTATTGAATAGAGCTTGAGTAGAATATTCAAGCCTATATTTACGTTCCATCAGTCTTTTAATGAGACATGATGCATGAATGCAATAGCATTCAGCTTAGATGACATTATCTGAGGACTTTCCAGTCTGCATTGGGGAATTTATTGGACATAGCTGTCAAATGCGCTGCCTCGATGACTCTTGTATCCATTGCGGGTATCCTTTTTTCGTCCGTTACGCTTAGCTTCAGTCTGGCTTTCATCTCCTCTAAAATGCTGGCTTACACAGAGCATCACGAGTTAGCCCCCCTTTCAACTCCACCTCTATCATCTGAACTGCACCACAACACCTTTACCTCTCCCTACCACAAAACTTCATCTTATTCATCTTTTTCTTTCAACATATTACTTTCTTTCTTTTCTTCCTACCCTCTTTTACTCCTCTCGACCTATTCCAATAAATACATTGCCTCCTTTCTTCTTCATTCAGAACTTCCACCTCACTCTTCCACTACCCGACAACTTCTACATCGCACCTCGGCATCACAAGTCCTACTCCTCAAATACTCTTCACATTTTCCTAAGCCTTGCTGGACGGTGACTCATCACCTATTTCAACCTTGTCCATATAAGGCTGCTCTTCCTCCTTGAACTCACGTCTTCCATCTCTTCCTTCTTTAACCCTACAACTCCCCGATTTTCTTTCCCTATACTCCCTTCTCTTCAATTTACATACAAAGAGGATCTTCTATTGCACTGTTCAGCAACTCAATTCTCATCAACATGTCGGATGGGAGTGCCAGTGACTCCGATGCCGAGTTGATTGACCTCACAAGAGATGATAATTCTCATCCAGGCATCAACGGCCATGAAAACCCGGCTCCTGAACAAGAAGAGATCTCCCTTGGGGTAGATTATCATGGAGAACAGATCCTACACGTCATTTATCGGCCTCCAGATCCCATGGATGTTGATGATGGGCAGTCCAGTAGTGACGATGGTCAGAACTCGCCTGAATCTGAAGGAAGTCTGTTTATCGATAAAGATCGTGATTGTCATGGCGATTGCGATGATAATGATGATTCGGACGATGAACCCTCAGATTCAGGACCAAGCGATAGTGAAGGGGATGACGATGTGGTAGAACGTCAGAGACAACCAAACACACCACACTCACCCAATCGACAGAGCGCACAAGCAGCGGACGGAGGAACCCCTGGTGGTGGTGGTGGTGACCCAGGTGGTAACGACCCAGACAATGGTGATGGAGACGACAATTCTGATAGCGATGATGATAGCGAGAATGATGGCAACCATGATGGCAACAACAATGACGACGAAAGATATATCCACATTAATCCGGATGCAGGAATCGAGGAGGCCCTCGAGGAAGATAATATTGGAGTGCCAGATTGGCATGGTACCTGCTTCCAGACTTGCCAGCCTTATTACGAGGAACTAGCTTTGGGATACATCGGATGGCGAAGACTGTTCGCGCGTAAACTACACGAATGTCGCAGGCTCAGAGGTCGCTACATGACCAGAGTCGGCCATTTGAACCAACTGGTAGGAGCTTTGAAAGAGGCAGTGGGAGAGTTCTACGCTGCAAATGAAGCGAACATTCAAGAGAACATCAGACTACATCAGGAAAACGAGGCCCTTCGAAATCTTTTACCTGAAGCGGAACTGGATGACTTTCCTGAGTCTGTTCCTCTAAACATTGATGACATGCAAGCAGCTCTGCCTGAGAACATTCACAACCTTCTTCCTGAAGGTGTCACACAATATTTACGCATCTGGCGACGGGGATCTGCGGTTGCTCGAAAGACTGAACGAGTATGTACACATCAAAGCCAGTATTCTTTATGATTTCACAGTTACTAACAGACAGTAGGAGTGGCCGAAAGCTCACCTGCGTTGGATTCGGCATGGCTGGCATCCCAACTATGAGAGTTGGGGTGACATCTACAAGCTGGCTTGTCGGGAAGAGAACATGTCTTGGGCTTTCAGTAAAAACACCCGACCCAAGACACATCCTCACCTGACACTACGTCCTCCAACGCATGAAGAGGAGGCCTCGGCCATTACAGGTGACTGTGAAAGCAGTACTCCGAGGCCAGATGGTCGGGTTCCGGGCCCGAGAGACGAGGAGGACCTTGGCCCATTCCTCGTCGACGTTCTTCCAGATGGAGATAGAGTCAAGATTATCATCAAGATTCTACGGTACGCCTTGGTCTTTGATGGAAAATTCATTCACGCCATCTCTCGACTTGACCCCTATTTCGAGCCAGTATCAGCCAATCGAAACTGTAACAATCAGATCTCGCTTCTCCATCGGTTTCACATCGGCCGCGAGCCTGTTTCCCTGACCTTTGGCACTATCCATCCTCAGAGGCTTCTCGCCCCTCTTCTGGTCTGCAAGGAATGGAACATGATAGGCTCCAGTATGTTTTATGGAGCAAACACATTCGCTTTCTCTTCTATTGGCGAGTAGGGTCGCTTTGCGAACAGAATCGGATGCAAGCTTCAGCACCTGCAACATATTGAGTTGCTCTGGATGGGCTCCCAAAAGCTCACGTACGAGATCGACGAGAAGGGAAAGTACACATCTCGCCGGACTCTTGACTTGGCTTATCTCCCCGAGGCTTGTCGTCTGAAGTCAGTTGCTATTCATCTACCTGAGTCATCCAAGGAGTATATGCGACGAAAGCACGAGGCCCCACATATCGTCGAGTTCCTGGCTGAAAAGACAAAAGGTCAGCCAAACTTTCGTCGCTTCCGTGCGTTACGCAATCTTCAGGGAGTAGATTATCTCTATTGCCTTCGCGGCATTCAGGAGTTGACATTCTGGGACTATGACAAGTGGCGCACGTACGGCACGAAGATGCCAGTGCGTGACTGGACATTTGTTCGTGACATCAATGAAGTCGTGCGCCGCGAGAAGACTGCCGATGACGAGCATTTCTCTCAACTTCGTTACTTGGCTCCAGTGATGGAAGGTTGCCGCCCTGGAGCGAACCTTGCTGCGCGACTGGAAGCAATCCTCTCCCCAGAGCCTCAAGATCTAGGTCTTCTATCACCACCTCCTGATGGTGAAATATTGTATCCTCAGCCTCAGGCCGCTGTCAGTCAAACTATTGACTCTGACGATGATTCTAATGATGGTTCTGATGACGATTCTGGTAATAATGACGGCGATACCGAGTCTGGCGACGACATGGGTGATGACAAGGATGATGACGGGGGTGATGGCACTGCTGGTGCAAACCACAGCCTCATCAACGATGCCGAGGACGATGATGATGATGATGATGAACATGGGCATCAGGCACACGATGATGAAGAATTGGAATTGCTGGGAGCACAACTGGCTCATGCCTTGCCCGGATACATATCTGCTGAAGACTCTGACCAGGAGGAGAACCCAGACCCAGACGCAGTCGATGAAGTCTGGGCAGACAATGGGCAAACGATTGACCTCGTGAGCGACGATGAGGGCAACTATGGATTACAGCAAGAAAGAGATCGTTCTAGGTCTCTGTTCCTTCGAAGTCCAACTCGAGCACAGCAGGATGAATTTGTCACCAAGATTGAAACACCATCTCCCCCAAGAACAACTCCGTCGGCTATCCCAAACCGCTTGCGATCGAGCAGCAGCGCTATTCAAGCTGGAGTCACCCCAACGAGGGAGACACGCGCAGAGAGCAGTTTGTTTGTGAGCCCTCCCTCCTGGGAGGATCGAAATCCTCAAACAGGAGACCGATCATCGCCGATCGGCCTTACTCAACAAATGGAGTTATCGTTCTCTTCTCCTGCTTCGTACTCTCACTCGAGCTCTGGCAGTCAGTCCTCGGGGAGTCCCAAGCGGGAACGCAGCGTTGCCAGCATGGATGACGACGAAGAAAACGATGGTGATGATGAAGACGAAGATGACGAGGTCACATTCATGGGAACATCTCCCAAAAGACCACGTTCCTTTGATGAGGACGATGAGAATGATGAGATACAGCTTATGAGAGGTCCTTCCAAGCGCCCACGTCTTCTAGACGACGATGGTGGCGCTGAAATGGTCATGGAGGAGGAGCTTGAATTTGCTTGAGTTTTGCTCATTTTTCTATGCGTTAGGCGTCAGATGGGACTAGAGATTTCAGGAATCATTTGCTTGTGAAGTGGGAGATAGAGATCATGATGATTTGGTTGCGGACTTATTTCAAGATTGGGATGAGATGCAAGAGACATATTCGGGAGTCTTGAGACGCGAAATATTCAGATTGACACCACGCGTACCTCACATTGAGAAGATAGTAGTTACTCCTAAGATAGTTGCTAATAATCCCCCCAAGTTGCACACTAAAATCCAACCCTTCAATGCCTCTAATTGCAAACAAAACCATGTATTACCAAGATCTACAGGGTAAGATATCACGAATTTCACAACTTTAATTGATGCGGCTAGGGGTCTTTCGGGAGCGTGACGTATGTGTTTCCCATTGGGGCTGGTCTGACACAACGGGTGTAAAAGACGCTCTGACACCTGTGTAAGCCAAATTTCAGCCACAGATCAAGAAGCTCTTCGTGTTGAAGAGTCCTAAACAGATGAGCAAGTGGGACGTAATGCCTCGAATGGAAGAGAGGGAAAACCCAGAAACATATCTATACGCAAAAAAATATCACAATCAACTCGAATACGCACACGCAAACCCCAAGAACCCCGCAAAGCTTGGCGCAGCTTGTATAGGCTCATCTGCGCTGGCAAGTGAAAATGGATACGTAATCAGCTTGCAGAGCCACAACCCATGAGCCATACCATGCGATCCATTAGGCCTTGGTTCCATGCTCGCCGCTCCCAACCCACATGAGAGCGCCAATTCATCATCCTTCACTCACTCTTTTCCCTCTGCAGCTCCGAGTCGCGTCAAGAGGAGAGCACTTTTATTCCTCTAATCGCTTCTGTACTCTACTCCTAAACGGCAGACCAGAATTCTCTCATCTGAAATTCGCCGCCTCTTAAACTTTGGCACTTCGCCTCTCTCCTCTCCTACTCGCTACTCACCTTATAACGTCTCCAATCGGTCTCCCCGACCTCTTTGAAATCGAGAACTAATCACCCCACGATTGTATCCTCCAACCACCCTCCACAAACAGTCGTCCTTTTGATCGCCAAGTTCCAGACAATCAGCGACTGATTCTTCTTTTTCTGTCCGACACTTGTCGCAAGCGCTGCGCAATTAACGGAGCGGATATCTCGTGATCCTCGGAGCTTGCTCAACCCCCTCAAAACCCCCTCCCTGCACTACTTCCGTTGACTCCGTCTCACCGGCGCGTGTCGGATTCGTGTTGCAAAGCTCGTCGCTTGCAGAGTTTGACCAGGCCAACAGTTTTCCCGAGCTATATCGAATCACTCAGGAAATTCTATCTCGGCCGATCGTTATAACACATCCCTATCCATCAAACCAATAATCCGAAATATAAAGTGAACATCACAAATCGCCCACCATGTCGAAGGTAATGCGAAGTGTCAAAAATGTGACCAAGGGTTACTCTAGCGCCCAGGTCAAGGTCCGAGAAGGTCAGAACTCCCTACGTCCTCGATTGCGTCGTAGGAACATCGCCGCTGACAGTGACATATAGCTACGAGTAATGACCCGTGGGGCCCGACCGGCACTCAAATGAGCGAGATTGCTCAAATGACATACAACACGTATGTAATAGCCGCGCATTGATCGACTGCCTTTTATAATGGGAAGTACTGACTTGGCATGACGCGATTAGATCCACCGAGTTCTATGAGATTATGGACATGATCGATAAGCGTTTGAACGACAAGGGGAAGAATTGGCGCCACGTACTAAAAGCCCTCAAGGTTCTGGATTATTGTCTCCATGAGGGTTCAGAGCTTGTCGTTACATGGGCTCGCCAGAGTATTTATATTATCAAGACTCTGCGAGAGTTCCAATACGTTGACGAAGATGGCCGCGATGTCGGACAAAATGGTAAGTACTCTGTCTGAGTCGCATAAAACCGGCACTAACATCTAGCCAGTCCGAGTCGCTGCGAAGGAGCTAACTTCACTCATCCTGGACGAAGAGAGGTTGCGAGCTGAACGAAGCGACCGAAGATCTTGGAAGTCGCGCGTTACTGGTCTTGAAGAGTTTGCTCCTCAGCATGCTGAACCGGTGCACCATGGAAACCGACGACAGCAGCCGAGGCGACAAATGAACGACGAGGAAGATGCCGAGTACCGTTTAGCTCTAGAGGCAAGCAAATACCAGGAGGAGGAAGACAGGAAGAAGCGCGAGAGTCGACAGAACGGACCAGACAACGACGACGACTTGGCGAAAGCCATCAAACTCAGCGAGGAAGAGGAAGAACGAAGGCGCAGGGAGCTCGAGAATAGCAATGCTGCCTCTCTCTTCGACGACGATCCCACCTCCCAGCAGCAGACCAGCCAGCCACAGTACACTGGTTTTAACCAAGGATACCAGCAAGGAAATCCCGTTGACTTCTTTGCCAACCCTATTGAACAGAACCAACCTCAACCTACTGGCTACATGAACAATGCCTACACTGGATTCCAACAGACTCAACCTACTGGGTTCCAGCCAAACTACAATACTGGTTTCAGCGGCCAGCAAACGGGTATGGGCTTCGACCCTTATGGCCAACAACAGAACCAGCAAGCATTCCAACCTCAGCCCACAGGCTTCAACCCTTACCTGCAACAACAGCAGCCCCAACTCCAGCAGCAGTCGTTCTCATCCCCAGCTTCTCCTGAGCCAACTCTCCAGCCTGGCAGCAACAACCCCTGGGCAACCAACAACAGTCAACAACAATTGCAACCAACTCCCACCGGCTCCAACAACCCCTTCGCTCAGTTCAACCGTCCTCAATCCGCCCGACCAAATCCCATTGCCTCTCTAGGCTCGCTTCCTGAGCAGAAGAGCCTCAACTCATTTGGCAGCCAGCCCCAGCTCCAGCAGCAGAACAGCTTCCCACTACAATCACAAAGTAGCTTCACTCAGTCTCAACCTTCATTCACTGCCCCTCAAAAGGAGATGAGCGAGCATGAGACACGACTCAATACTCTGCTTGCAAGCGGTGACGGCATGGATACCTTTGGTAACACAGGCAACCTTCGTATTCCTGCCCAACACACAGCTCCAGGTACATTCGTCAACAGTGCCGGTGCAGGAGTTGCCCGCATTAATGCTGAGGCCACCGGCAACAACCCCTTCCTTCGACAGCAGTTCACAGGCATGCCTACAGTCAACTACAGTGCTCAGATGCCTGCCGCGACTGGGCCCGCTGGCATGAACGGCCAGACGAACAACCCGTTTGCCCATCAGCAGGCACCGCAGCAACAACAGCAGAACCAGGACTTGATTCAGTTCTAAAACCAGTTTCTAAATTGAAATTTACGCCATTATGTTGGTAACTGGCTAGTCGTGTGATGGTTTGCTTGATTACCCCTGACTTTTCTTTGTTGTACGTTCATCTTCATATCCCGGCTTGAACCCGATTCCCGTTTTTTGCGAAGGTGAAGGATGGTATTCCCCTGTTCTCGGTACATTTTTATGGTTTTCGACCATCGTTGAGTCTGGTATTTGGGTAGTTTAGTTGTGATGGGAGAATGGGAAAGCTTTTTGTGATGAACTCGGGGAATTTAGACAGCGCGCCTGACGCATTCCAAAAAACAATTTTTAGATCTTATTGAAATTTACACCCGACTTCGTTGTAGTCATTACGCCATTCCCTTTTTCTCTTTGAATGTTTAACGCTCTCAGTAGCTAACTAATGTACCCAAATCGCTTGTGAAGGTCGTTGTCAGAAGTATTCTTTGTCTGACAATGTGACTTGACTCGGCCAGCCAAGTCCCATGCATTTGGAACAATTCTGTGTCGCAGGGATGGTTCTGAGACAGCTGTGTGCCTGCCTTCCTCTTTTGCGACACAACCGCTTTGACAGCTCAAGGTATGGATTCGATAGTGCGAGCCCAACAAATCGATATTGAAGCGAGACAGGGAGAGATTAAAGTGCGAATTCCCAATGATCCAACCTGCATCGGACTTTCTTTCTGTCATGATTTGACATGGCTGGCGTTGTGTCTTGCCTTGAGTTCCTGCGCCTGGCTTAACCAGCCTCCTCCATCATCTGGATGAACTCTTCCAAGTTCACGCCTCCTTTTCCTTCGTGATCCAAATGTTCAATCATGCTTTGGATTTCCTCATCTGTCATGGTCCTCTCTTCTTTGATATCGGAAGCCAGTCGTCGCATGTCTTCAAAGGAAATAACACCGTCTCCGTCATAATCAAACATGTTGAACACCTTTGTCGCTTCTTGTCTGGGGTCGCGGTTGGCAAGCAACTTAGCAGCGCATAATCGGAATTGGTCGAGGTAAACATATAGGCGGTTGACAGGGCAGTTATGTGGATCTTGCCATTCGGGAGGGACAGAACCGTAGGATTGTAGTTCTCTGAAGTAATCAGGCTTGGACATATCAAAACCCAGCGCTGCTAGCGAGTGTCGAAATTCGTAACTGTTGAGCCATCCCTTCTTTTTCATGTCCATCAAATCAAACTGGCAAAGGTAGCTGTGAGCGAAGGGGGTCTCATGGCGGCTTGGGCTCAACCTACAACTTCATCGATGTGTTCGCGATCCTCTTCCGGAATTGTACTATAGTCCTCATTTGACGATACTTGAGGAGCAACGGGCTGTCTTGTCTGTGGAGGAAGTCCAGAGCCACCTAAGGAGCGCCCTTGAAAGGCAGTACGTGGCGTTGCATGCGAATTCATTGTTTTGATTTGTGAATGTGGCAAGGAGAAAGCGGTGGTCGAGCAATTAAGGCGGTGGGTGCAACCGCGCCGATCTGAAGATGAAATATCAAAACTCGAGGCTAGTTATGATCGCGGAGGTTGACAATAGCAAAAGTATCCGATGCGATGTGGTGACAATATTGGACGAGGGTGGCGCAAGGTTGGGTTTGTTGTTCAAAGACCTGAAAGATGGAGGGTGAAGTAGGTATCTTTAGGTTGAGACGCGACCACAGACGCGATGGTCGAAAAAATTAATACACCCCTTTGTAGCAATTGGGCAATAATGGCTCTAAGATTTATGGCTATAATATAGAAATGATACAGTTAAAATGATATCAGCGCGAGATTGAAGTTGTGTATCACTCACTTACTAGATCATTTCGGCTAAATCTAGACTTTGTCTTTCATCTACAGTAAAGATAGACTGGATGGGCAGCTCGTTGCTATGGATGGTTCAGGTGGGTCCGGATCCTCATTGTCCATGTAGGAGATCAAAGCCATTGGACAATAGCAACGGAATTGTCATTGGAAGTCCCGAAGATTGGGCTAGAACTTGTTAAATTCTACCTATAGCTCCTTAAACTCGAAGAAGCATTTGTAAAATTTGATTGTGTAACAGACCAGCTGTTCAGTATCAGGCCTGAATGAGGCAGTGAAGAAAAATCATCCAGTCAAGATGTCATTTGTTTTCTAGGCTCCCAGGCGCGTGCGGCAATAGCCAATCGGGCACGCTGCTGGCTTGCGCCGAGTCTGCCTAGGTACTTATCGTGCAGGTAGATTTCAGGCGGCCTGCAGGCATCAATGACTCAAGAAGCAGGTAGCTTTGTTGCAAACTTTGATTGGCTAATCAAGCTCAAGAACCAATCAAGCTGCAAAATTCTTGTCTGAGGCAGCAATCCACTGTGGCCTACTTGCAATAGGCCTTAAGCTACTAAAGCCACTGAGGTACCTCACCCTAGCTCAATCAACTTCTCTTCTCCACATGCACGCTCATACGCGTGCTCGCCCTGAAAAATCGCAGGAGCGCAGACTGACATCCACTCCTTAACATCATCATCGACGACCATCATGTCTTTCGGCGGCGGCTTCGGCGGCTTTGGCCAGAACAACAACACTTCTGGTGGCCTCTTTGGAGGTGGAAATAATAATAATACTACAGGCGGCTTCGGCTCAACAACCGGTACGCAAATTTTACTTCATCGCATCGCTGTCATCTACGATTGAGAGAGGAAACCACGGCGCGAAGCTCAATCGACATCGACATACTAACAACATCTTAGGGGGGTTTGGATCAACCAATACTACCGGCGGCTTTGGAGCTAAACCTGCATTCGGTTCTACCACTACCAACACTGGAGGTGGCCTCTTTGGCTCCTCGACTACCAACAACAACACAAGCACTGGCACAGGGTTTGGAGGCTTTGGAAGCAACACAAACAACACCACATCAGCGTTCGGTAGCAACACAGGAGGCGGCATGTTTGGAGGCAACACTGCCAACAAGACCGGCTTTGGCAGCACTAGCAACACCGGCGGATCGCTTTTTGGTGGAGGGAACAACACCACCACCAACACGTCGACCGGCTTCGGCTCTGGCTTCGGTTCTGGCACAGGGTTTGGCGCTTCAAGCACCAACACCCTCGGCGGCGCTGCAGGCGACCCTCCCGGCACTGCTGTTGCAGCTTTCCAAGCATACAGCGAGAAAGAAGCCAACAGCACCTCCACCAACTCTTATCAGAACATCCTTTTCCAAGACCCTTACAAGAAGTGGTCGGCTGACGAACTTCGACTTGCCGATTACGTTCAAGGAAGACGGCATGGCAATGCTACTGGTGGTGGTGCATTTGGCGTAAGCTCAGGTTTTGGCGGAGGCTTTGGAACTAACACAAATACCACCACAACTTCAGGCTTTGGAGCGAACACGACGACCAACACTGGCGGTGGTCTTTTCGGATCCAACACGAACAACAACACGTCCACAGCCAGCACTGGCTTTGGCTCTACTGGTTTTGGTTCAACCAACAATAATAACACCAGCGGTGGCTTATTTGGCAGCACTGCAAACAAGCCCGCTGGAGGTCTCTTTGGCAGCACCACCACGCAGACCAACCAGACTGGCGGAGGCCTTTTTGGAGGAGGAAACACCAATACAACCGGTGGCTTCGGTAGTACGAACACCACAGGAACTGGCTTTGGCCAGACGAACACCAATACCGGTGGTGGCCTTTTTGGAGCCGCACAGAACAAGCCTGCCGGTACCGGTTTCAGCTTCGGTAACACAAATACCAACAACACTACTGGTGGATTTGGAGCCAGCACCGCAAACAACGCCTTTGGAGCGAACAATAATACTACAAATACCGGAGGTGGCCTCTTTGGCGGCAACAACACTCAGGCTGCTGGTACTGGTGGTGGTCTCTTTGGGCAGAATAACAACCAGACACAACAAAACACTGGCACAAGCCTTTTTGGCCAGAGCAACCAAACACCGCAATCAGGCGGGTTATTCGGCAACAATAACCAACAGAAGCCTGCCGGCACTGGCCTATTCGGAAACACCAACACCGGAGCGACTGGTACTAGTGGTGGCCTATTTGGCAACAATCAACAGCAGACGAGCACGACTGGCTTTGGTACCGCTAACAATACTACTGGTGGTCTATTTGGCAGCAAACCTGCTACTGGCGGCCTTTTTGGAAACAGCGGTACAGCCCAGACAAACACAACTGGCACAGTACCTTTTGGCGGCGGTTTGGCCTCAAATACTCAGACCAACCAGAATACCGGTGGCGGCCTCTTTGGAGCTGCTAATAACCAACAGCAGAAGCCCAGTCTGTTTGGTGGCAGCACCAACAACGCTGGAAGCAGTCTCTTTGGTGGTCAAAACAACCAAAACGCTGGATCTTCCCTGTTCGGCGGTAGTACAAACCAGCTACAGCAACAGAACGGATCTTCTATTCTTGGTAACAGCCAGTCTGCTAACGCTCCCCAGAGCCTGACTGCCAACCTCAACGATGTTTCGGCATTTGGTTCTCCTGGTCTGTTTGCTGGCCTAGGTGGGAATGAAGTCCAGAATCCTGGGCCACTAGCTACTCCATTGAGTGGTGGTTCCAAGCCCAGAAGAAGCTCAATTTTGCCTATGTATAAACTGGCTCCAGCTTCTGCTTCTCGATATGCTACCCCCCAGAAGCGAGGATTCGGCTTTTCGTATAGCACTTACGGGACTCCCTCGGGGAGCCCTGCCAGCAGCATTTCTAGCACACCTGGAAACCTTGGTCACAGTTTGTTAGGCTCTAGTCGATCTGGAAATCTCAGTAAGAGTTTGTCGACCAACAATCTACGCCGCAGCTTCAACACCGAAGACAGTATTCTTGCCCCTGGAGCTTTCTCTAATGGATCTCAGCCCAGGTGGTACGGAAGTACTGGCTCCAAGAAGCTTGTTATCAACAGAGACATTAGAAGTGATCTGTTCTCTACACCGCAGAAGGATAAGAGTTCGGATGCTGGTACCGGTTCTCGAAAGCTGTCGAAGCGGGTCAGCTTTGACACAAGCAACGTCGACGCGGATGACAGTACTCCGGTTCGTGGTGCTCTTCCTGCTGCTAGTGATGTGGACAGCCCTGCCAACGACGAGACCCCCCGCCAGACCCGCACAACTAATGGTTCCAACGGTTCGGCCGGCTCCAAGACTCCTGAGATGGAAGAAGTTAAGGGCAACGAGCTGGCTATTGTCCACGAGGAGGACAGTACTGCCACTCCGGAGACTTCGTCTACTAGCAACGTTGACAACGTTCCCGGACAGTACTGGATGTCGCCCCCCTTGGAGGATCTTGAGAAGTTGAACCGTATGCAGCGCCAAAAGGTTGATGGCTTCACTGTCGGCCGCGACAATGTCGGCTACGTTTCATTCAAGGTCCCTGTTGACATCAGCAATATCGATCTGGCCGATATTTGCGGTGGCCTCATCGTACTTGAGCCTCGGTCTGCTACTGTCTACCCAATCTCAGCCAAGAAACCGCCTGTCGGCAAGGGCCTCAACGTTCCCGCTAGGATTGCTCTTGAGCAGTCATGGCCTCGGGGTGGTCGTGACAAGCGTATCGCTAATGACCCTAAACGATTTAACAAGCACGTTGAACGTCTCAAGCGGATTGAGAACACCACTTTCGAGAGCTATGACAAGGACACCGGTATCTGGGTCTTCTCAGTCGAGCACTTTACTACTTATGGCCTTGATGACGAGGACTCCGAAGACGAAGAGATCACTCAGAACGAGTCAGCTATCCCCCAAGAGATGGCTTTTGATGCTTCGATCAACTCTGTCAACTCTCCTATGGAAGATGACACATTCGAGTTCCGAAGACATCGAGGTGTCCCCGGTGGCTTTGACGACGAAGCTCAAAGCTTCGAACCTCAATTCTCTGGTGAGCAGTCTTTTTTAGGGGTTAGCTCCGCGGATTCTGCACCCAACGATGTTAGGCTATCCCTCGAGGAGGAATACGCTGATGATATGGGTGATGAATATGACGTGTCCGAGGATGAAGACATGGCGAGGTCTTCTCTCGAACAGCATCTGGCCGCGGAGCTCGACGATAACTCGTCCGAGGGTGTTCCGGAAGCCGTGAAGGCTACCCCTGGAGGCATCCTCAGAGCTAGAATGCGAGCTGTAAAGGACTCTGCTGGTCCTGTGCAGCTTGAGGTCGCTGATGGTGATGATTGGATGGAAATGTTGAGAAAGACTGTCAGCCCAGTCAAGCGAGATCGACAGCTTTTGAAGGAGCTGAATGATTCTCCCTCCAGACAAACGGGCCTACTGATCGATCTTGACAAGAGCGGAGCTGATACTTTGCGCAAATCATCGGTCTGGAGGAAAAGCACAGCAAAAAATGATAGGTTGGACCATTTTGCGGCAAGCACCATTGGCATGGACAAAGGCCGTGGGTTTGCGACTAGTATCGACCTCATGAACTCATTGTTTGAGAAGCCTAAGCCAGCGCCCCAGAAACTTCAAGCCTCAGTTCCTGGCAAAGGCTTTCCCAAGGTCGGTTCCCTAGTTGTTACCTGAATGGCCCCAGAATGTAATCCCTGGAGATTTATGTATCTATTGACTCATAGTATGAATTAATGCTAAAATTGATTTTGATTAGTGGCCCTACGAGCGACAAGACAAGACAATGATCCTGGAAGGTTACGAAAAGACGTTCCACGATGCTGGCCGACCGACCTGGGGGCCCGATGAGACACTTGTTGTCCCTCGGCCACTGGCTTTGGAAGCAGGCCGACGATCTCTCACCCATAACGCCGACCTTATTTCTTTTCAACGTTCTTCCATTCAAACCGAGAAGCAAGAACTTCGTTTGGCCTCATTCGCAATGGAGGTTGGTTATTGAGTACCTACTTACAGACATAATCTAACTCGCCATATAGCAATCCAAGCGATACCTAGGCAATCAGGACAAGCTCACCAATATCCGAATTGTTGATGATGTTCCTTTTGCCTCTCTCAACGCTACTCAGTTGCAGGATGTCTTCCACTACCAGGACATGAACGATCCTGCAAGCATGCAGGAGAAGCACGTCTGGGAGTTGGCTAGTATCCTTTTCGACCCGATCAGTGACAACAGTCAACCCGAGCACCTTCTCCGAAGGAATAAGCTCTCGCATTTCTGGTCTCTCCTTGTAGACTCGGCCTCGTCAACGACCATCGGCCTTGCAGGATCGAGCGAAGAGAAGGCTGTAGCCTGCCTGGCTGGCCATCGTATTATTGATGCCTGTAAGCACCTGCTTGATGGAAAGAATTTTCGCCTTGCCACCCTTGTCCCTCTCATTGGCACGAGTGATACTGTCAAGAAGGATATGCGAGAACAGCTCAAGGCATGGCACGAGTCGAAAATGCTCTCGGAATTCTCAGAATCGATCCGTACCATCTACGAGCTACTTTCAGGTAACGCATGTGTCTGCGAAGGCATGAAGGGAGTGCCTGTCGAGGACCGCTTAGACTCGTTTGTTATTTCGAAAAAGTTTGGACTTGATTGGAAGCAGGCCTTTGGTCTTCGACTGTGGTACTCGATCGCTCAACAGGACGACTTGTCAGCTGCAGTGCATAGTTTCAAGAACGACATCGACCAGGAGAAGGAGTACCTACCGTTGCCCTGGTACATTGACCAAGGTATTAAGCCTTTGTGGGATGATATTGACTCTGATCGCCGGCAAGATCTCCTCTGGGGTCTATTACAGCTGTACGCCAACGCCAGCACTGACCTCGAGGCCGTGTTGCGTCCTGAAAACTCGCAGCTCTCTCCACTCGACATGCGGCTGACTTGGCAGCTTGGTCTCGCCCTTGTATCTAGTGGCAAGGCCTCTTTCGGCCAGGATGGTGCTGAAAAAGCCGACGCCGCTACTCTTGCTTTTGCCTCACAACTGACTAGTGCCGGTGAATGGCTCGAGGCTGTGTTTGTTCTGTTGCATCTGAGCAAGCCCCTCGCCCGCAAGATGGCTATTCAGGAACACCTTGCCCGACATGCTGGTCTCATCGGCGACGAAAACTCTTCTGTCTTCCTGGTACTTACCGAAAAGTTCCAGATCCCTTCCTTATGGATCTGGGAGGCGCTGGCTCTGTACATGCGCAGTGTTAAGAAGGATGCGTACTCGGAAGTGCAATGCCTTCTGCGCGCTGGCTCTTTCGTGGAAGCTCACCGCGTTCTTGTTAAGGAGGTTGCACCACTAGCCATTGTGGAGCGTGACTACGGTAGCCTTTCTGCCCTCATCTCCCAGTTTGAAGGCCGACAGGAGCTCATCTCAGACTGGCCGCTTGGCGGAGAGATTTACAGCTTCTTCCTTAGGCTCATTCAGCATCGTGCCCAACACGAGGTTGCACCACAGGCGGTTCTAGAGAAACTCCTTGCAGGTTTACACGCAATGGATGAGGAAGCAGGAGATTCTGGAGTCCTGCGGTACGCTGCTGTGTCAGACATGGCAGATGAGACCGCTAAAGAGATTGTTAAAGCAAGCAAGAAGAAACAGGTATGCTTGAGCAAATACACTGCAAGCTCCGAACAATTACTAATTAGATATTTCAGGATATGGAGCTAAGGTCTAGGATACTAAACCTGCCTTTGACACAAGATCGTCTGTTGGCTTACTCAGTGGACTTGAGCATGGATCGTTACCGGGAAGTCATGTCCCACTAGGTGGAGAGCGTGGACTGTATAGGATTAATGCCGCATTGGAGTGGCTACATGATCGTTTAGTAATTCAGGCGAAGGCATAAAAAGGAGCAAGCGCGCTGAGAATGTGAGAGTAGGGCATTCATTCATGGTCTTAGAACGAGATCAACCTGTAGAATAGTCTAAATAGTTGCATGGAGCTTTGGTAATACGGAAACAATTGCATTTGGGACGTTTTGTCTTAGAGTTGTGCTGTTTACTGTGATGATGTTAGTTTTAACTTGGCCCTGGCAGCCTGGTTTATACGTGGGGTCAAGGTTAGTGGATCATCAACCGCAGTGGAAGTTTTGGCACTGCGAAGCCGTGGGTGACTATCACACATCAATATCTACATAGCATTTGTCATGTCCAAGCCGAAAAACTGGCCGGATGGCTTCCCATATCTCAAGGAACCTCTTCATGATAAGAGTCTGACATCTACGCATATACAAAATATCAAAAACAAACCCTCTGCTTCAAGCGGCATTCCTATCATCCCATCATCAACAACCACGACACCATGCAATCTCGTCAGAATTCAGCCTATTTCTAATCCCTCACACCCAGCTAACGGGCAAAGTGGCCTCTTTGCAGCCCAGAACCTTGCACCTGGCAGCTTCATCCTTGCATATCTTGGCCGAGTACACTCAGGCTCAGCATCTTCGACGGAGAGCGACTACGACTTATGGCTGGACCGTGATATTGATGCGGCTGTTGACGCAGCGAATGAGGGAAATGAGGGACGCTATGTGAATGACTTCAGAGGCGTGGGGGAGAGAGCAAATGCGGAGTTTAGAACGGTCTGGTGTGAGCGATGGGGAGAGCTTTGTGTAGGAGTCTGGGTGCTTGGAGGTGGGAAGAAGAGAAAGGGAGTAGGGATCAAGAAGGGGGAGGAGATCCTTGTTAGTTATGGGAAAGGATTTTGGGGCGAGAGGAAAGCAGAAGAATACGAGTATGCATACGAAGAAGACAATGGAGAGGGAGCTGGCGGTGACGTCGCACGATGAATACACAGTTTTAGTTTTTATAGTTATTCTTATTAGCGTTATATTGCAGTACTATTCTGCCTCCTTCTCCGAAATACCCCAAGCATTGGAAGATCTGAAAACCTTGAATGTCTAGAGTCTGTCCTAGATTGTCCTTTCCCAACATTGACCCAGTCATCTTGACATCCAGCTACCAATTCAAAGAGCTTAAGCCTCGGAGGAAACATCATCAAGCTCTGTTCCCTCTTCTTCATCTCCAGACTCGTCTGAGCTAAACACAGGGGGAAGATTTTTTTTCAGAGACCATACATTCCAGATTTGAAAAAGCACAGCGGCGATGAGTACACCGAAGAGATAAGCCAAGCAGGCCAGTAAACACTTGGCCACGCTTAGCATGGTGATGTTTGCAACTAGATACAGGAACATGCCAATGCAGGCGAACAGCACAAGAATGTTCAAGAAGTTGTAGATTTGTGTGTTTCTGTAGACCTTGTAAAGAGGCTCTGCAAAAGATTATCAGTATCAAGATGCAGATCGTAGGGAGAAGTGGAAATTATTTACTTACCAGACTTGTCGTCGTCTTCCTCAGAAGAAATATTTCTCTTGGCCTTTCGAGTGCCTAGAAAGACGAAGACAAAGAGGGCAATGGTGGCAAGGAAAACAAGACCAGCAACCACAGTGAAGATAACTGTAGTAAGAGGTTAGATTGAGATGGCATGGTTCCTGAGAAGAGTGAGAACATACCGAGCAAGTGGGAGTCATCTCGGGCGAGAAAACTCCGTACGCTGCCCGGGGTGTTTGCACAGCCATTTCCATTCAATATACTCGCGATTTGAGGGATGCGAGGTAAGTGAGGCTGAGTATTGTCGCCGCACATGATGATGATGGTGTCTTCTGGTGGTAGTAGACTTGGGTTTAGAAGTTTGAGGAATCCTGGAAGAAGAAAAAGTGAATGAAATTTGAAAATAACGATATCAAGCAGGGAAAGACAAGAAGAAGAAGAAGGATAATTATTATTTTTCAACTCGAAGCAGAATTACTATGAGATTGCCGAGCAATGCTCTTTTTTCCAGGACGAATAAGAGCTGAGGGTCTGGTTAATTCTTAAAGCAAAATGTAATGACAAGCTTGCAATGAGCTTAACCTCGTTGATTTGGCCCTATAGATCGAGTTCTGGCTTTGGCTACACACTTGATAGTCAAAGCTGCAAGTCGTTTCTCTATTCCTGCACACCTACTTGCCCGGCTTCTTGGATACTCTAAGGGAGGTCACAAGAGATAGGTTTAAATATTAGGCAACAAAAATACTTGGGTTAACTAAAGTATAATTTAGAATACATTGAGATAAACTCAGTAGTCTCTTAATTATCAACTTGAATCCCCCCTGAGTCAACGCCTTGTGTCTTTTTGCTCCCTGAGCATATTATACTTAAGACATAGCAGTGTGCGTGCGGATGTAGCTCAAGAAGGACGCTGTACCCCTGCCCTCTAATTTGTAAAGACAAACATCGTTATACTTTTGATGCTTCGAAGTCTGAGACCAATACCTAAAGCTTGTTGAACTTCACCAGGTTTTCTTTATGAGGTCGAATTCTGCCAGAGTATGTAAACTAACTCGTCCCTGGTGGAGCAACCACTTCATTCTTTTCTGTCACCTGCGTCTCACTTGTACTACATCTTCTACAGAACAAGAATATCGTTCCACTCTTCATAACGTCACAAATATGGCACCTATGAACCGTGCCGTTCAGATTCCAGTGATGCCTGGCAGGACAGCCATCATGGAAGCAGCCGCACTAATCGACAGTATGACAGCTCGTAAGTACCTTCTCATGAACACTTAATGTCAAAATAATAAGAATTCTAATAATTTATAGTCGTTGTTATACTGACTCTTGCTGGCGTTTTCGTGCCGTTGCTCATCCGCATCCGCGCTACAAGCAGACCATGACCTAGTAAGCCCTTTCCCCTATGTTGTCAATATGTTTCGCTAGTAACATATGGGAGAACTCCCCAGGGCACTGTAATTGTTTGTAAAGTTTGCAATGGTAACAAGGATCTTTGTATAGCTAAATGCCCCATCTTACCTGGCACTCATTTACATTGCCGGTGTTCAATGAGCGCCCTCGAGACTTCGGAGGATATGCCCATCTACGGACCCATGCAGCTTACATTCTCTTCGAAGTAATATTCTTCGCGGTATCTAAGAGGGTGTTGCTAATTCTGGAACGAACCTATACTTAGACAGAAATGCCTTCATGGAATATGCCAGGTGAAGATGCAGTCTAGATCTTCTAGATAGACAGCAAGGAAAAGACATCTTTCCTCCAATTTATTTCTCTAGATTAAAATCTACTGTGGTTTATAGTGTCACGAAAATAATGAATAAATTCATGATGTTCTCCAAAGCTTGAACATGATTTCTCAATGCAAGTTGCCAGCTCCACGTCTCTGCATCTGTCATCTGTATTGTATAGCAGTCACTTCACACTTGGGTACGTGTCCACTTGTCAAGGGCTTTTGATAAGTTCAATATAATTACTTTTTAAAGTCATCACGAACGCCAATACTTCAATCATGGTTTAGAAGAGGGCCAATTTTGATGTTGTGTGCAAACTATAAACATGAGAAACAAAATCAAACTTTGTGTCTTTACGCACAGCTGGACCAACACATATTTTTTACCAAAATTATTACAGAGAAAATGTTTATCAAATCTTATATCAATTTCTTTTTTGTTCCTCCAAATCCATTTATCGTGTTTGTTAATCACTATTAGTCAACTCCTTCTCCCCATATCACGAGAGTAAACCTCTGCAATAGCCGCCAACATGTCTCTGGCCGAAGAAAAACATCTTCTTGCCAAGTGTCTGCACTGTCCCCTAGGCGAAATGTCATATACTGACCTGACTAGGTTATGGCTATGCTTTCATAGGTCTTGCTCAGTTATGTCTGACGGTCCTCGCATCTGTTTTCCACAACGATATCACGCCACGTACGAGGGACCCCTTGATACATGGAATATGTGGAATCAGTATAGGTAGCTGATATTTTAGTCTAGGTAAAACTGCCGCATATAAGAACTACCACGCAGCGGCAAGCGCAATTGGCGGCCTGGCGTTTCTCCTCATCCTAGTCCAAGTCTACGTATCCGTCGTCTTCACATTTGCCGATGGCCCCAAAATTGTCATAGTCTGGCTGATTTTTGCTCAACTCGCGGTCACGGCTTACTATTCATATCTACCCTTCCAATACCTCCGCGAGGATGGCATAAATGAGAAAGATGAGTGGTTCATGGTTGATGAACAGAACCTGGAGGACCTGGAGACGGGAGCTCTGTCTGAGAAGACGGAGTCAACGTCGCCGAAAGAACCAAACACGGTGGCGGGCTATGGGACGGGGGAGTTTGTACAGATGTCTGGCCCTGGAGCTGCTTATCCGGTGTAAGACGACGTCGCTGGACTGAAAATGGCGGGAGGATCTCCTGGAAATGCAGATCAAGGCCACTCAACAGGCTTCAAGCTGAGCCTCGAGGGCTGTTAGCGAGACGGATGTCCAGGTAACCCAGAAAACATAGTCTAACAGCTTTACTCCTGATTCATCACTTATCAACTGCAAAGAGTGCCATTGAGTGTCTAAAGATACAACACAATAGCTACTACCTATTTTAGAAAAGATGATGTCATTCACTATCATGTGGTTTCGTATAGTTGCTCAGTGATTTATCTATTCTTGTAAGTCTTGATGTTCTTTTAAGTTGGTTTCATCCTGTTCCTCCACTTACATCTTCACCGTAGCATCGTTGTTCGTGGGTGTTTCCTAATTGGGAAAGCGGCGCGAGAAACCTTGCATGGTTGAGTTGAGCTGACGATCATGGCCAAAAGTCAAGTCAAGCAAGATACGGCTGAGGCTCGCGCTTTGAAGAGGCCGATTGTTTGCAGAACATGTATAAGTAGGACCTCTCTACTACTTCAATCCGTTTGTATCTCGATCGTTACATTACTTCCAAATTTTCACCATCACATCTATCCATATATCTATCAACCTATTCCCTTAGACAGAATACACACGTCAACCATATTTTAATCATCAACTATGAGCTCTCAAACCTCAAACTCTGCACCTCGCCTTGTACGGACTACACACAGTGAGGATGGAACATCCATTTTCATCCCTGACACAAATGTCACACCCTTTGAACCTTTTGGTCCTCAAGGTAGTGGTTTCAATATCTTCGACGTCCGCCAAAGTGTTCCCATCAAGAACACAGATCCTACCCAATCCTTTGACAAGTCTCTCCCGAGATGCCCCCCCAAAGGAGCCCTCTTTTGCATGACCCAGATTCAGCCTGGTGGAAAAGCTCCTATGCACCGTACGAAAAGCCTCGATTACGCTGTGGTCATCGCTGGTGAGATTGTCTTGGGGCTTGACTCTGGAGAGGAAAAGACTGTCAAGCAGGGAGAGGTTATTGTTCAACAGGGTGTGAATCATAGCTGGGAGAACAAGGGTGATATTACATGCCAGATCATCTTTGTTATGATTGGTGCTGAAACCATCACTCTTAAGGATGGGAGAGCGTTGGAGGAGACTGTATTTAAATAATACAGACTCCACCATTTTGTCGTGATTAGCCTAGATTTATAAATTCATATCTCAGATAAGGCACCCAAGTTTGACTTCATCCCTGTACATTCCCTGATTCTATCAAACACTCTCTGCGCATCAGTCTTTTGTGAATTCGTCGTGAATGCGCTCTGGTCCTTGATTATCTTTATCGGCCAAAGTAAGAGGTATGCACCAACAGCCTGCCAACGAGCCGTCTTTGACCCCGGATGCCATCGCCCTAGATGATCAATATCGCCAAAGGATTGGGGGACAGTTGACAATATTTCGCTAGCCAAAGACTGAACAGTCACGACTGATTCCATCCGAGTTCCAACTCTAGGTCCAGATGGTGTTGCAGCATCGACTCTGTCTAAGCAGGCTATCAGTTTCTGATGAAGGATGATGCGTGCAGTACGGTGATAATTCCACTCATAGGCCATCCACAGATCTGGATGCAGCTGAATAGTTCCCGGCAACCAGAATTCAGGCTCATTATTGCCAAGTATTTCGTCACGACTTCTTGTTTGAAAGTCCCATTCTGGTTTCTTTCTCCAATGAGTAGCATCTTGGTCAAGGCGAAGCATCTCGTTGACAAGGTCTAGCAATTGGCATGTCTGGATGTTTTCATCATCGATATGACTCAGTAAGTCGTTTGCCTGTTGACAAATTTGATTGACTGCTAGCCCATCTTTCTCTAGCTTCACCGAAGCTATGTTATCATTCAACATTTCAAGCCAGTTTTGAGATTCTGGTAGTGGGTTTAATTGCTTAGCTAGGTGCTGTTTTTGCTGTACGTTTGTTAGTTCAACATTTACACGAGCAGAGTCAAAGCCACCCACCACTCTATGATGAGCTAGGCGGAACAGACCCCAGCCGCGAGGGTTATGGAATTGTTCATGGCCACGCAATCGTAAGATATGTGCCATGCCTTGGGCGTGTGCGCCGTTTATTGACGACTCTGGCATGAACAGTGTCTGTATCAGTGTTAGCGTGATAGAATAGATTTATTCATGCAGTTGACTAACCTCAAATATGTCCAGCATAACTACTGTCATCAAATCATAGTCATCTGGTGTCTTGTTCCATTCAGCCAAAGATCGACCAAGGGCACCGAGAGCATGGCCATAGTACTCGAGCGACCTATGGACTAAGTCCTCCGAGTTTCGTTCTCGAGAAATATCTGCGAAAGCACACGCTTGAACAGAAAACCTCAACGCGTAACGGCCTTCAATGTTGACCTCTTTGAACAAACAGGGGAGATGCTCGAGAAAGCCTGGGGAGGATGACTCATTACAAGGAAGTAACACGAATTTATCGATAAAAATGTTCGCTACTTGGTCAGCTTCGGAAAAAGATTTTGTTTTGGATACGTTTTTCAGCCATGGAAATGCTGGTGGAAGATTGAGAGAAGCAGTCAATGTGAATGAGCTCTCTGAAGCACGTTCAGCCGATCTGCTTCTGGTGCGCTGCTGCCGAGAGTAATTCGACCTTTCAGAACGAGAAGAGTTGGGAGGAGTCGTAGTTTGACTTTTTACAACAACTTTTGCAGTTTCGTGTTGGAACATGAGATCGCTTTCCTCTCGATACCCTACGCATAATTCATTGCGGGTGATACAACGTTGACATGAAGGTCGACTGCGGTCGCACTATGATAATCAGATAAGCCTATCAAAGGAAACTACCCGAATATAGATTACCTTGACTCGTCTCTGGCGGCAGCGAAGACATCCTCTGCTTCGATGAGACATGATTATTGTTGTTGCTTACATGTAGGTGAAAGTTCCAAGTTGCCCCACGCCACTAAGACAGTTGAACTGAACATCCATTCTAGCGAAGGTAAGAAAACTCAAGGCTTTAATCCTAAATGACAAAAAGACTTAGGTAAATATGCCTTAAGCTTCTAAATCTTGAAGCTAGTTTATTTCGTTATCCTAATTTCAGGTTTGAAGTCTTCTTGCTCCCTGAAGATCAGCTACAACTACGCAAGGATCTGTTAGACCACTAAAACTCGAGAAACTCCTTGCTAAGGTAGGGTCTTCCTATGGTATATGACTGACTAATAGGATCATGGTGTGAAGAATCGTAGACTTTCAAAAACAGTTTGAGATGGAATATCAACCTTATCAAAAAGAATTAGGCCATGAAAAACGCAACAACAAAAACATCCCCAGCTGACACAAATCTTCCTTGATGGTTACTTACAAATAGACATTGGGGGGGGGGGGGCAGATGAGGCATTGATGTTCAATTCCAAGACTAAGAAAGAATACATTGCCAGAACAAGTGCTTCGTCAATACCAACAATTCCTCTGAATACTAGAATATAGATATAGGTGCGGTGCTGAGCTTCCAAGGCAAAGAAGATGTTTCGCAAACATATCTTTTGTTCACACACTCACTATGCTGAACAGCAGACATCGGATATCTAATGTTCAAATGAACAACAAAGTAGTGGTCCATAGCTCTATATTGTTTATTAAAAAAAGGTAGATACAGTTAAACATATATATAATTGCAGTCTGTCTTCATCGCAGTTCCAACAGTAAACAACCATCAAATTATAAGCGCATTTGCAACTTCAGTTCAACCACCAATTTCGATAACCGCCATTACTACTCAGGACCAAACATAAAAATGCCTGCATTTCAAGATTATCGAACCCAAAAGTGCATTACTCGGAGCCGGCCTCCCCTACGCGACAGGCGCTTTCACCAATCTCTTAATATCAACATCCACGCCAGCAAGTCGAAGGCCAATATCTTTTCCCATTTACACTTCTCACCTACTGACCCGAACCGAACGTCCAAGGAACATGGGGACACGTGGCTGCACTTGGAGCAGAAAGTCTCTGTTTCCTTTATCATGGCTTCTCTTCACTGCGCGGCTGATGATTAGGACTGTAAAGATTGCAGTTGGCAGCTTCGTAACCTGGCAGCTGAGTTTCACACTCAATTCCACTCTACCAAAACTAATTTGAGTACCCCTACGTCTAATCCTCTTCCAGTGACTCCTCTTGAAGTCGGGTCCCTTCGAAGTCATCGGGACTCAGACGCTATGTCAACAGGTTTTGCTTCTTCGGTAAGAAGCTCTGTTACGTCTACTAGAGGCGCCGTTGCTTATTCCAAACGCTGTACACTAACGAAAGATGTAGGAAGTGATGGTAACTCCTTCTACAGTGTCCATCAGGCTCATCTTGATCTCAGTCTTGGAGAGACTGTCAGCGTTCACATGCGCCCAACAGACTACAGACGAAAACTACATGAACTCCAGCCTGGTACTATCATCTCTGCCCCTTTCCATAGCCAAAACAGGGACGACAAAGTATCCACGACAAACTACCACACAGAGGTTTCTGGCTTTGGTCCCATCTACTCCAAGTATCGCAAGATGATTGTCATTGAACTTTGGGGAGACCACGCAGTGTGTCTTCCCATTTATAGTTACAACGGCAAAGGCCTTGAGAACCGCCGAGGGATGACAGATGAGCACATGGATATTCGCGATGTTGATGACGAGGAACCCGAGGAGTGTGACACCGATCACAAACCGCTGATGGCTATTCGCAGTGGATGGTGGCACGGTAAGGACACCTTCATCTGTGGCAAGTCAGTTGTCAAATTAACAGAGAAAACCACTCACACTGCCCATGAAAAGTGCTCTGTCGAAGGGTCGCTCAGCAAAGCTGAGGTTCGACGTATGTATAAGGCCTATCTTGGACCGCTTCAATCAAAAACGCTTGATGTCTTTGGTGAGCCAGTCAAGGCTACAGTTATCCCGAAGTAAAGCATCATCCAACATAACAATAATAGGTAATTCGCATAGTTTTCTTAGTACTTATAGACGCTCGCTAATATAAATTTCCTTTGTTAAAATCCCATTCCTCATGCGTTTAACCTCCAATAAGCATGATTATATGACCCGTCTTGTCTAGGTAGTTATTCAATAACAATGCGCTTGCTACAAACAACAGCTCCCATCTTAAGTGAGATCAAGCCAGTAAAGCAACCCACGCCAATCCTGCCAAGGTATATAGTACAACCGTAACCCCAAACCTTCCCGTAGCCGACCGCTTTCCATGAAATTAGATATCTTCTCCCTCGGCATCCACATCCCCAGCTGCAGCGGCCTGTTGGTTCGATTCTGCATTATTGGCAGTATTGCCATTAGCTTTGGCACCATTAGTTCGGGTCGAGACAACAACCGAGTCTTCTGCTGGCTCTTCAACCGCCACCGCCTGTTCTGGATCCTTGCCTTCCGTGATAGCACGCAATTTGGCCTGCCGGTCGATCCAACCAGGTGGTAGACCAGGGCCGCTGGTGGCATTACCGTAGTCGGATTTCTTGGTTCCCTTTGGCCATCTACCTGGTCCACGACCAGTCCCTCCAGTCTTTTTCTTTGAAGCACTCTTGGGCCTAGACGCTGACGACCGATGGCTGTTGCTGCTGCGCTTCTGTCTAGCGCTACTGGTAGGGCGAGGGGCACTCGGTCGAGCGACGCTTGGTCGAGCTCTTTCTCGGCGGCCACCAGGTACAGCAGGGAAGACTTCGAAGCGAGTGAACGGAATATTCTGATATGGTTGTAACCAAGCCGGGGTGTTTTCCATCTTGACATCTTCCATCTCGACATCTTTATCTTTCTCTTGCCCGGGTGCGACATCTTCAATAGACTGGACTGGCTCTGGATCTGTACTGGGTTGTTCGACTGAGGGTTCCTGGGGTTGCTCTCTGTTCATCTTCATTGAGGTATCGCCATCCACATCTGCATCTGCATCTGCATCTGCATCTGTAGCAGATGAGATGTGTGTCTCTCCATTAACCATTGGCCGATCCTCTATGGCAGCGGTATCAAGTCCTTCGTCAACCTTGGCCTCGTCGTCTTCCCTGGGGGCGATTGTATTGATCGGCGGACCGAGTTCGAAGTTAACAGCATTGCTTCGACCCATCACATATGGGGTCCAGACAAGAGCTTCTGATTTCAATTGAACGTAGCCCTTGGCTTCCCACTTGCCCACGTATTCTCGACAGTAATCCAGATCCACTCTGAAGGCATACAATTTGGTCTGCGGATCTCTGACAAGAGCCCTAAGACCTTCCAGGGCAGAAATGACATCGTCCGGGGTCATGCCGGTATCGGCGGATATACGTCTGATGCTGAGCCCTTCTGTCGCGTGTTTTCCATTCTCCATCACCTTCAAGAAATATCGACACAGGACTAGGCGCCAGTAATTGCGATATGAAACCAAGCCCATATCAGAAAGAGGTTTCTCGGGCGAGCCCGTCTTCTCCTCTACTTTGGTGAGTAAGTACGAAAAGTCAATAAGCAAGTTGCCATAACCTTTTCGTTGGTGTATGGGTAATGTCAAAATACATGAGACATTATTCTGGCTGCTAGCCCTCTTTTCTTTGGAAAAGTATCCCACAAAGTGGTAACCCGTCTCGTTGTATTCGCATAGGACATAGAAGAGGAAAGGTTCCACGTCATAATATAACGTTTTCGAACCTAGGAACAGCTTGGCAAGAAGGCACAGATTCTGGCAGTAGACCGGATTCTTGCGACCGTCAACTTCGAAAACAGAGACAGATCCATGGCGATAGATCTCGTCTCCCGGCGGATGCTTGGCTGGGCATTTGAGTTTGTGCCTCCAAGCAACGTAGTCAGAGTTCATGTACTTGAGACAGAACTCGCAAATGTACAACACGCGATTTATGCTGTATTCGGCAGGGTAAGGCGCAGCATACCAAGTATCAATTTCCCACCCGCCAAAGTCGATGCACTCGATTTCACTGCCGTTGTTGCCTGTCTTTTTCGATTTTCGAACAGGAGGATTTGGCTCTTCTTGCATCGCCAAAAGGCGTGCTCTCCAGTCATCCTCAGCTTTCTTGAGAGTAGCCGTGAACTTGTTCCGATCATCCTCATCTGGCAGAGTCTTGGAGGTGTCGGCCTCAGCTTCGGTCAGTATACCACCGTACGGCTTCCCTTTCATTTCATCGGCCTCGTGATTATAAAATGAATAGAATGGTTGTGAGTAGTTGTCCGATGTGAAAGGCGTAGGGAGGTTAGATATAACTGCGGCTGTGAGGTTGGCTCTGGGTGTCGGAACTAGAGCTGGTGCTGGAGCTGGTCGTGGAGGGGGAGGGCGTGTTGCACTTCCTGGCTGCCTTCTCTTTTCGCGTTTCTTGCGAGATAAAATTTCTTTAAGGTTGCCAGGCCTGACCTGAAGTTTAAGTACAAGTGAGGTACGAGTGCGTTTCTCTATTGAGACGGGTGGGGGTCGTGTAACCTTGAGACGCAGAGTTCTGGAAGGGTGGTGTCGCCCTGGTTCAGCGCTTCCATTTCTTGCTGTGCTCTCAGATCCTGCGTCTTGGGACTGGTTTCGTCGTCGTTTTCTGAAAGGAATTGCATTTTCGTCATCCTCTAAAGATGAAGATTTTCGTTTTCTCAAAGTGCGAGGGGCACCTGTCGGTTCTTCATCAAGCTCACTATCATTGTCGCTTTGTGAACTGGCATCTTCGTCATCATCTATGTGTTGTTCGAACTGATGTTCGCCTGAAGCTTCTAGAATATCAGACTGTTGGGAGGGAAGTTCGGCATTGTGATCAACATCGTGATCTTCCATTTCCTCATCTTCACCCTCAGCATCGGATTCTTTGCTGAAGCACTCAGGGCATTTCCACATGTCGGGCGCTAGAATTGTCAGCATGTGCCAACCTTTATTAGACATAGAAACTCACTGTTATCTGCACTCATTGCAGCCGCATCGCGCGCACATTGTTGGTGAGCTGCACCTGATTAGTCTTCAGGAAAGTATGTGAATTGGGTGGATGAACTTACCATTACCACCGCAACGGCCACATGCCAAATAAACCTCGAACTCCTCGCTAGGGTCTTCGTCTTCGTTATGACCGCAGAAAATACAGTTGTTCGATGTAGCCGTCTCCTCATCTTCATGGTCTTCTTCCGCTTCTGCAGCATCTTCCCACGCACCCTCCTCGTCTGACTCCTCATCATTTGCGCTCGGTGATTCGGATTTATCACTTTCACTATCATCATCTTCGTCGCTTCTTGTTCCGGGCTGGAATTTGACTGCGCCGACACCTTCGTCTTCCTCGTATTCTTCTCCTTCGGCATCAACATCTTCCTCCCCTTCCCCCTCGGCATCTATATCGTCTTCCTGCTGTTCCTCATCGCCTTCGTCTTCTTCGTCATCGTCTTGCGAAGGTTGAAGAATACGCTGAGATGGTATCTGATCGCGCGTCATATAGTCGTTGTCTTCCTCTCCAGATGCGTCTACATCCTCGCCAGAGGCATCGCGGTCGCTGAACTCGGCATCAACATTGTGTCCTGTAGCCTGATGTTTCATGTAGTTTCCTTTGTCCCCTTTTGAGTCAGATGCGATTATTGTTGTTTCGCCTCCTGTTTCGCCTGCTGCATCATAATCGGCATCCTCGTCCGAAACCATGACTCCCTTTTGAAGTTCCTCAGGCATAGCTTGTGCACTTGTCATGGTTACCCCCGCGTCCCAAAAGTAAATGTCCTGAAGCTAGAACCTCGAATGTGCATATCGTTCGCTTTCGGTAGGTTGCGAAGGGTTTCTCGCAGTGCGGTCACGTCTGGCACATCGCGGTACGCGGCCTTGAACCGAAGGGCGGCTTGTAACGAGTTTTTAGTGCAGTTGGCTCAAATGAAAATTTGAGCATGAAGCAGCCCGCCCAAGTTGACTCAAATCACGCGTTCGTAAAAACTCCAAAGACCGTAAAGATGCGATAGGAAAGCCACTGAATCACGTCGCGTCGGCTTTGACGATATCAAACAGCAGTCGCGGGAGCTAGTTGCCACAGTGCGTGCGACAGCTACCTACTTTAGGGAGCCTCTCCAGGGGAGGAAGAAAAGTACGGAATTGTAAATACCCAGGCAGTTAGTCTTGTCCAAGATTATCAACGAGTTGACAGGTTCGGTGATAATTCTAGGATAGCGTTTGAGATATCAATCAACTGTATTTATTGCATCTATTTATACACTTTTAAGTCATTTAATTAGGTATATCTATTGACACAAACTGGAGGTCATCCCTCCTCCCGTCTGCACCAAGCCTTTATTCCTAGCTTGGTGATACACTGTACATAAGCTCTTGTACGGCACTGTACCACGACGCAGGGATAAAGTTATGGAGCTAGGTTTAGGCCTCAGGCACCAAAAGCTGCATCGACAATTGCTGAATCGTCAATGGCTCAGTTAGACGTGAGCTTCAATTCAAGGCCGGCCACTCGGTAGACTCACAACCACCACGACGAACCCGGAAGACAGGTCAAGCCTCTTCAATTCGAATCCTTGCTCTCCGATAAATACGCCGAATACGTCCAGGTCTGCTCAGGCAGCGCCATCGTCACGATGCCCGTCCCTTTTGAGGCTCTTCTTCCCTATGCCATCATGATTGGTGTATGTCACCATCCGATCTCGCAGCGTCACCATATGGAAGCTTATTGAGTGATAGATGTTCGGTATCTCTGGTACCGGTCTTGCCGTCATCAAGACCTGGCAGAACGAGGGCAAGCGACCTCGTTATTCCGTGGATCAATGGGATAGAGTAAGTCGTCAGGCATTTGATATCTTCAACAATACTAATTAGTTTATAGCAAAGTACGACGTAATGAGCCAAGCCATACCCTTCGGAAATACTGACGAATTGCTTAGTGATGGAGCGTGACCGTCGACTTACGGGAACTCTACGAGGACAAACAGACAAACCGGAAGCACCCTTAGGGTTCGAGCTGAACAATCCCTGGAAGGTTTGTTTTTCTGTCTCAACTTGGGCGATTCAAGCACTAATCTGATCGAACAGTTGGAAACACGCTTTTCTTAAATAATGATATAGCGATTTGAAGAAGGGCAGCCCAGACCTGCAGTTGTAAATATACGTATTTGGGGCACTAGTAGGAAGGCTTTGAAACCTATAAGATGGATAGTGGCCGAGAGAAAGAATAAAAACAATATCCAAAAAGACTATTGTTTAAGTCACGGTGACATGGAGTACTAGATAAGTTGGTCATAACAACAGGGGTGTTCATTATATCGCTATCTCCGCTCTGTTCTTATTCAGACCCTCCAACAATGTACAAGCCTGGCACATGGTTTGACTCGACATATACCCGCACTTCACGCACTTTCCTAGGTTCTGCTTGGGTGCAGCACTCTCTTTTTGTTTCTTTGTCCTTATTGGTAGTGGTACTGCATCGTCCTTGGGTGTTCCATCAGATGTAATCTCTGTCTCGTGAGCTGCAGAGTTGTGCTTCTTCTTTAGACTGGCCTCGATCTGGACCATTTCATTGCCAGAAGTCCGTCCGTTGGCCGAGCCACAACCTCCAAGTCCCTCACCCTCGTCGCAGCCACACGCAGCTTGGCCCTTGTCTGGTGTAAGTCGGGCCATATCCTCTCCACTTCGTACGATATCGAGAATTGCACTTGGCCGCACCTTCTCCAGATTCTTGATAAGTCCACGTGCTGTTCCTCGGAAGGCCTCGGGGCTGTAAATGCACTCTGTGCTAAAATAATCCAACTTCTTGTGATGGGCATATAGTACGATCTCCTTCTCGTATGCATACTTAAGAGGCTTGCTTCTCTTGACCTCACTTCTTGAGTTGCCAGTAACAATACTGGTGCTTCGAGATAAACGTGGCATATCACCTCGTAATAAATTCATGAGAACGGTTTCGGCAACATCGTCGGCATTGTGACCAGTGATGACATGCTGAATGGAGAGCTTCTTCGCCCCTCGATCCAGGGCCTGTCGTCTGAAAACACCACAATAGGTGCAGTTCCCCTTCTTCCCAATAGTTTCGACAACTTGATCCATAGTCCATCCGTATAGGTCGTCGTAGCCAACAATTTCCAGGGGCATCTCGTACTGTACAGCATTTCGCTTGACTGTCTCCAATGAATCGTCTCGGTATCCTTTGATACCCTCGTCGACACTCAAGAGTACTAGGTCAAGTCCATAGTTATGTCGTTCATTCAACGTCTTCATTACAGATGCCAGTACTGTTGAATCCTTGCCACCTGAAGCACCAATAGCAACTCTTTCACCTCTGAAGAAGAGCTTTGATGATGTGATTGTGTGATGGATTTCATCCTCGAACACTCTGATGAAGCAGTCTCGGCATAGCTTATGATGATTCTTAGGTCGCTTTACAACAGCCCGATTCTTCTGACACCGAACACAAGGTGTAGGCGCCATTTTGCTGTTAATGGAGTTTGAACGAGTCTCAAGCGGTTGAGATTCTGTGAACACTTATACGGAGAAAGTGGATGACTTCTTCAGGTGCAGAGGTTGCGGCAGTCGAAGGGAGGTTTTCTGTTGAGCGATTTCAGTTGATCGCAAGAAAAGTCTCTTCGAACTTTACTTCAACTTTACGGATTCTAGCTTTGTTCCCCATCTCAAGATGTTGCCTCCCAACCATTGATTCAGGTCCTAAGTTTGCCTAACTGCAGGAGTCAGAGTCACGTGCGTCCATCGGTTCCTGCGAAAAGATCTGCTCCAGCCCCTCTACTCTCTTTCAGCCAGTGGAGTTTTTTAGTTTTTTTTGATGTGGGTCAGGAAGCCCTAATTATTTTCCACCGAAAAGAAATCTCACTCGTCTTTTCTTCTTGATTTTGTTCTTCATCCACCATCGTGTCCCGGACTTTTGCTCTTCAACCCACGAGCAACTACTAACCCCAACGATTAAAGATGGTGAGTGAATGAAGAATCGACTCGACTCTAATGGCCACAGTTTTGTGAGTCAAATGCGCTTTACGTGCAATTGAGCCACAGCGTCGTCCCTTTTGTGGGCGACATGTGCTGTTGGTATTCCGCCAGTATTCGATCACCGTAACAGGTGTCGAGCTGGTGAAGACTTGGCTGGAGATGTGGCGTGTGCAGAAATGGCACGGCCTATTCTCGTTAGAGTTCAGAGAAGACCTTTTGTTGGCTTGAACGCCTTGCTGATGTCTTCTTTTCTCAATGACAGCCTCCCAAGTCCGGCAAGAAGGTCGCTCCCGCGCCTTTCCCTCAGGGTAAGGCTGGCAAGAAGGCCGCCAAGGTTAGTTACTTTCTTACTCCGCCTCTTCTGGTGAAGACCGCTGACAATCACAGAACCCCCTTCTCGAGAAGCGACCCCGCAACTTTGGCATCGGCCAGGACATCCAGCCCAAGCGAAATGTCTCTCGCATGGTCAAGTGGCCCGAGTATGTCCGCCTCCAGCGACAGAAGAAGATCCTTCAGATGCGCCTGAAGGTTCCCCCGGCTCTCGCTCAGTTCCAGCACGTCCTCGACCGCAACACGGCTGCCCAGGCCTTCAAGCTCCTCAACAAGTACCGACCTGAGACCAAGACCGAGAAGAAGGAGCGCCTCCTCCAGGAGGCTACCGCCGTTAAGGAGGGTAAGAAGAAGGAGGATGTTTCCAAGAAACCTTACACTGTCAAGTACGGTCTCAACCACGTTGTTGGCCTGATTGAGAATAAGAAGGCATCTCTCGTTCTCATCCCCAACGATGTCGAGCCTATTGAGCTCGTCGTCTTCCTTCCTTCTCTTTGCAAGAAGATGGGTATCCCTTACGCTATTGTCAAGGGTAAGGCTCGTCTCGGAACGGTCGTCCACAAGAAGGTACGTTTTCGAAATTTGTATCTTGAAATTATTCTGACAAATCGCAGACCGCCGCTGTCCTCGCTATCACAGAGGTCCGGTCCGAGGACAAGAATGAGCTCTCCAAGCTCATCTCTGCTGTCAAGGACGGTTACCTTGAGAAGCACGACCAGGCCCGCCGACAATGGGGTGGTGGTATCATGGGTCCCAAGGCTCAGATGAAGATCATCAAGAAGCAGAAGGCTCTTGAGGCTGCTACCAAGATCTAAGTCTATTTGTTTATACCCCTCACAATGCATTGCGATTTTGGGATCAAACGGTGTTGCACGGTTCAGGGCATGGAAAATGAATGATTTTTCTCGGGTTACGTTTCGTCCCATCCCACCTCGCAGTGACCAGTGAGGCCGGTCTTCCGACCTTCTTAAAAATAGATGATGAGCTTGCTTCTTGACAAGACTTCAGCGTAAAGTGAATGTTCCGCCTCGTAGCTTTTTTTTTTTTTTTTGGTCTTGTTAGACAGTATTGTTACTGTATACATTGACTGTTTTAGCTTTGATGTTATGCGCATCCTATGAGCGTTGAGACTTAGGTGGTTAAATCTTCCGCACGCAATGACAGATATAGCACACTTACCTTTTATACTGCCAATCCAAAGTTCGCGCGTGTTATTTTAACAATTTATGGCAGGGGAGTCTAGGTGATCTAGCCCTGCCTCTCTCTTCAGAGCCTCTATGTCACGTCATCAAGCTGGGGTTGAAACATTCATGGTGCTGTGAACCAATGGTTCTTCTTTACCGAGCGCATGGATATTCAGGATAATCATAGCTAAAAGCCAACCACCTGCGCTTCTTTCAAGCCATGCTCTAAGTTCATGTAATCGTCAAAATGAAGCTATTCCTTTGCCATTGCTGCTTTAATTTCCCCTCGTCTGTCGCCCCACTTGGTGTGTTTGTGTGTTTATAAACATCGCTCTCCTCAATCAAACAACAAAAGGCGCCGGCCAGCAGTGTAAATGTTTTCGCTTAACCGAAGACAAGCTTGAAGATATCGTTGTAGACGAAGTACGTGCCACTCTGATCGCGGGCGAGCTGGAAAGACTGGCTGAAGTTCATGGGGCGCTGCTCCTCATCGACCTAAACATTGTCAGTCGATGCATCTCATAAATAACTGGGGACATACAAGGAGAGCACCGGTGATGAGAATAATAACACCACCCTGGTCATTGGAGGGCTGAGCATCAAGAGTAGAGACTTGGTGCTTGACCTTCTCGAAGGGAAGGCTCTGTCGTAAAGACGGTTAACAAAGCTGACTCGAAGTCATGGGCAGCAAGGGAAAGCATACAGTGAGCTTCTCGGTAATAGACTGGGCACCAAGAACGGAAGCAGACTCGAAAGTCAGCATAGAGTTGTCTCGCTATTGTCAAGATTAGCGAGATATTCTCCCACTGTTACTGGCCGTTAAGATGGCGGGCTACTTACGTAGAGAGCAGCAAGACCACTGCGATCACTGTCGAAGGTGTTGTAGTAGTACTCAACAAACTGCTCTGTTGATTATCCGTTAGATATGTGGTCACGGCCGCGGGTTGAGCTTGCAAATCGGCTCATAGGGTTTCCAAACGTACTGGCAACTTCCTCAAAGTCTAGAAGTGTGCGCGGTTAGTTTCTGTTGTCGTACAGCAATTTGAGAACGGTATAAACGTACTTCCGGCCATTTTGAAGTCTGGGACCTGCTTTGGTCTTCGTAATCACTAATGCGTTTAGAAAGGGGAGCCGAAAGGTTTTAGGAGGAACTCGTTGGGTTGTCGCAAAGTCTGCCCAAGGGGAAAGCAATGGAAGCAAGTAAGGAAGAGAGATGAGATCGAATGGATGGTGGGGTTGAGGGGCACAGTGCAGATTAGGCACACACGTCAATAAGAATGGGTTGCTGTAACTGAAATGCCTCAAAAGGTTGGCCAGGGCTGTGCTACCACAGTGCGGCTTCAGTATAAGCATAAATGGCGGGATGGAGATCTGGATTTGCCGATAATTGATACATACCCCAGTTCCAATGCGAAATAAAATTGCGCTGGAGCTACTCTTGAAAAAACTTTCTTATCTTCAACAAACCAGTTCCAACAACAATTGGTCTTCACAGCCACCTTGGGCGGTAATACTCCTGAGAATGTGCAAGACACGCTTTCAGCATGAGGGGTATTATGCCCAAGGGATATTCTCACCCAATAACCGTAAGGTACGTTACACGACACGACACAAGTATACACGTCTTGATTCCCCCTCCAACACACGCTGGACGCGTTACAATGCCCCCTTTTGTATGATGACAAACTCTTCCATTAAGAACGGCCAACTGAATCACCATGTTGATTTCAAAATTATCAAGCTCAACAGTCTGACATGTCCTCCTCTAATTCACTCTTGACTCGAACAAACGTGTCAGAAACGCCTAGCTAACATGACAAAGTTCAGTAGATGATTCATACACACTTCTCAAAAGATCCTTTCTTGATCCGAGTCTCTGGTCGTCGACCCGACGACCGCCTTAGAACCTGTTGTAGAATGCTATCAATTGATTATCATCACTCCCTGACTCGAAGCTAGATCCAGTTCTGACTCGGTGATATGTGCATGCTCATAATTGTATTGATTTCCACTAGTGGCACAAAAGTGCTTTCGTACACTCTTCAGGCTTGGTCTCCCATGTCATCTAGATGCCAACGCAGGCTTGTATATGACAGGTTTTATTACTACGACCGCAGGATAGTTTTTCGATGAACAAGATTGGTATGCTAGACTGGCCTTTCCTCTTGGATGGCATATTCCTGTAGCCCAGGAATATTTTCACAATGTAGCAACAGCCATAACATCGTGCATCTAGTTGAATAGGGATTTCCTTCACTTAGCGGGATGAAGCACATAAAGCAATACCTCTCTTTCTTCAAGTAGCGATATATCATATACAGGGCATTTAATCGATTCACGAAGTACTAGGACCAACCGTTGGCTCCGAGTACTGGATTACATGACCTTCTAACCTCTAGTAAGTAATCCACTAATACCTCGAGATCAAAGATCCTTGTTTCCTGCAGCAAGAAATAGTCAGGCCGTCTTGATACAGCATAAACAACTTGCTTCCCAAACCTTAGAAGCATCCAATACTTCTTTAATTCTCTCGCGATCCTGACATGAATTCCATAGTGAAAATTTATATGTTCTGCTGTCAACACCGTATCCATTGAAGGGCAAACCCTTCCGCCAAAGAAGTGGTCCGCCAGTCTATCTCGAAACTGTTAAGACTGTCCATGTTGCACCCGACCGCCGTTTTGTATTTAGAGTCAAGCCGGCGTTTCTTTTTTCTTTTTTTTTTTTTTTTTTTTTTTTCTTTTCTTTTTTTTGTCGTTTTCTTTCGTAACTCCATGAATAGACTTCTCTGGTGGAGTCTGGAAGGTCAATTGGAAATCGATCTTACCACCATAATCATAGCTCTTCCTCGTCCTCAACCTTCGGTTTTTGGGCTTCGGGATTGGAGGGTGTTCCCGACCCGGAACCGCCAGAAACGGCTGCATCCACCTCGGTTTTCAAGCCAGACCCTGTTCCCAGGTTCAGACCTCCCGAACCGTAGTCCACACTTGGTCGGTATTTCTTCAGAGGACTCTGGAAAGTCGACTTGCTAGGCGTATCGAGGCCTACAGCGTTTGAGAGAAGGCTGTTGCCAGGAGATGCTCCTGTCGTAGGCGCTTGTAATGTGGAGTCGCTGGCTGCGTTCGGGGTCTGTGACAATTCCGGCGTGGCCATACTGTCTGGGTCTGCAGAATGCGCCCTCTTAAGCTATATCAAGTTGTCAGTTCAGGATCTTTGCAATTATTTCACGGCAGAACTTACGTGAATACGATCCACACCATCAGCAAGTTCGCCTTGGAACTTGACGTCTTCTGGCGCAAGTTTGGCGTTCACATCCTTTGCGTACACTTCCTCCATCTTGCCCAGGTTCTCGTCATCATCATCTTCGTCGTCGTCGCTGTCATCTGCGATGTTTCCGTTGCTCTTCTTTCTAGCCTTTCGTCGTCTTGAGGCCTCGGTAGCCTGGTCACGGAAAGCAGAGAAGCCAACAGTACCACCAGCCTTGAGAGGTCCGAGGCTGGAAAAGTCGATTTGACCCGACCTCCGTTTGACTGATCCCGGCGTTGTCTGAGGATTCTTTGAAGACTGCAGAACGCCGATCTTTTGCAATTGTCCTGTGATGTGCATCAGTATAGCATTGTCATGGTGCCCGAGAATACTCACGCTCTCCTCGGTAGAAGAATGTAAAAACAGCATAAGGCTTATCTGGCCCGTCAATGCCCGTGACTGTCTGTGTACTGATAGTTTTAGGATCAAGTGTCTTGGGCTTTGCAAAGCTTGTTGTGTGTTCAACGTCGGCGTCGATGCCATTGCCTTCCTTAGAGCCCATGTCATCTTCGTCGCCGTCATGAGCGCCGAACTGGGGTGAGTATTCACCCTTCTTGATTTCGCCGGAGGCAAGCACGCGGAACATAGCCACCTTGATTTGCCCAGTCGCCTCAGGGGGTTCGTCGTCGTCGTCAGACCATGAATCAGAATCATCCACGACAGGCTCAATAGGAGACTTGTCGTCGGCACCATAGCGTAGTGTGTCCCTCCGTCCTGTAGATCCCTGCTCCACATCGGCACTGGCATTTCCTTCCATGGCCCGTTGTCGTCGTCGCCGTTTCTCAAACTTCTGGCGACGCTTCTCTAGCTTCTCGGCTGCATCATGGCCTTGTAGGTCCAGACCGTTGAGCCAACGCTCCAGGCCAACCTCGCGGAACAAGAACTCCCGCTCGGCAAGACCGCCGCCCTCAGAGTCCGGGACCTGAACCCAGCGGCTGTTGACCCATGTTTCCTCACCTGGTCGCAGTAGAGTAGCAACTTCTTCCTTCGCGCGGCCGTCAAAGTAAATGTAGGCAGCAATGGTCTCGTTTTCGGAGTTTGTCATGGGAATATAGGGGTTCACAACGCCAGAGGACTTATTCCGATCGCCAGTGTTCAGACCGCCAACGAACTGAGGCTTCGGGTAGGGATTGTCATCACTTGGCTTCGGGGTCGAATATGGGATAGGTAGGCCGGGGGTCAGAAGGGTAATGGAGATGGCGAATTTTGCAGGCTCGGGTTTGTTTGACTCGGCGAGCTGAGGTTGGGGTACAGGAATGTAGGTACTGATCCGGGAGAGACGAGATTGCTTCTGCATGCCATACTCTGGCAGCGGGGCAGAGTTCGCATGAATGCTGACCGCAATGCCCTTGAAGCAGGGCATCGTGACGGTATGTGGTGCACTAGGGCTGGTGGCTAATATATGTATATAGGTTCGATGTGAGGGGAGGCAGAGAAAAGTTGATAACGGTGGAAGTTGTGTAAGACTTCACCGTGACGTCTCGTCTCTGTCTTCGTCTAGGTTCGTTGTAGGTTGGGCGAAGCTAGACAATCGCAGAGAATGGGTGGCAGAAGCAGTCGGTTGCTCGCTCGCAGTGCTAAGCAAAGCACATGCGGTCAGGTCGGCGTGCTCAGTTCAGCTTAGGCCTCGTCGTGATTATCGAGTTCAGAGTTGATTTCGGGAGACGTCGAGAAGAACAAGCGGGCGGGCGGTGGAGGGAATCGCAGTAGTTGGCCCGCAATGAGTCCAGGTAAATCGAACTAGTAATAGCGGTCGGTACGTAGCGGTAGCGGTAGCGGCACGATGCTGTCAGGTACCTTACCTTACCAGGTAACTTGGGGGTGGTCGGGGTTGGTAGGGTGAGGTGGGTGGTGGATAGTGGTGGAGACGTCGAGTTGTTCAGCGACTTAGAGCCATGTCTATACCTTGTCTGGGATGCGTGAAGAGAAGAATATACACAAAAGAGAGGAAACGATAGAAAGCGAAACGACGGCGCCAAACGGTGCTATTGAGTTGCATCACACTAACTTGGTGAAGAACGATGCCCGCTCTCCGTGTGTTTGATTGTTGGCGGCAACAGAAAGAAGGTGGAGGGGCTCTACAGAGATGCATGGATCAGCCAGAGCATGGGTCCTAAATGGGTCACGACAGCTCAGGCCCAGACCCTATTGAGTGAGTGGAGGGGTTGGGTTAAAAGCATGTGCACTGAAAAATTAGTGAATGAACGACTTCACACGTCAGAGAAGGCCACGGACAAGTGCCTCCTACGCCTTTGTGCTCAATTTTCAAGCAAAGCATGGTATTGTTGAACCCTTTAATTGATATTAATACCAAATGTTAAACAGTCATATACCATAAAAGACCCTGCCTTAGGAAGGGGTTCCCTAAGTTTTGGTAGTCTAACACCAAAGGCTTTCAAGTGTCGTCCCCTCAATACACATCATTGCTCAATAAAGCATTTGACTGTTGTTACACAGGCAAACGACTTGCGATATATTTCAGTCCTTCGCGATAGATAGGAAAAGGTGAAACAAGGCTAGCATAGTTGAAACTACCTTGCTGCTATTCTCAAAGTGTTCTAAGGTTGTTTGGTAGCCAAACTCTACCTATTATGAGCTCTTCATTGAATTACACTCAACTTGGCATGCATATCTGATCAGCGTAGTCTAACTTACAAGACCGTTTCCCCTGCATAAACACCAAATTCTCAGCTGGCAATATTGTGGCCTATTGTGCATATCATCGGCCCATATTAGACCACCTAAACCCAGGGAACCCCTTATCAAGGCAGGGTCTTTCATGGTATGACTGACGAATAGCCCATGGGTATTAACTTTATTCATTCAAACTCGATCCTCTAACTTATCGCTTCGCAAAACTCACTTCTTTCACAGTCTATTGCGTGATGTCCTCCTTCGAATGCTTGAAGCTCCGTCTTCACTATAACTTGTCCCAATTCCTGAGTCCTTGTGTTGCGCATCTTCGTCATCGTCAAAACTTCCATCATCTTCATCATCAGCGTCAGCTCCTGCTCGAGGAATCTCGGATAAAGGCTGTTCTGGGTTCATTTCAGGCTTGATGTCGGGCTCGTACTTGAGCGGCTGCTGTTTTCCATACGTTGGGAAGGTCTCTGCGTGATCTGTGTACTCATCCTCATGCTTATATGGTTCTGCCTCAAGTTCCCTGGCCTTGCCGTTGGCGTCTGCCGGTGGTGACCCGGAAGCAACACTCCAAAGTCCCCAGGCAACACCCATAAAAATGACTTCAAACGCCCAAAACACAAGGGTTAGGGCGATGAATGTTGAGATGCGATAATGGACCATCATCCAACGGAGGCCGCGAAGCTGGGCTGTAAGCTGTAAGTAGGCATGGTATATCTGAATAGTCTGGCCCGCTTCTACCTCCACATACGCAGATCTTGGGAGATCTGAAGCTTTTGAAAATAAAACTCGCTCAGCCAACGGGATGGTCATTGAGTTTGTGCTTGACCCAGGTGTGAATAAATGGTAAAGCAGAAACAGCACACGGGACGCCACCGATACCAAGGGGTCCACGTAAGGAAACAAAGCGGGTCTACGTGAAGTGAATAGCACGTTGCTCCCCTCAAATCCTTGGTGTAGCGATGCGTGACGTTCTGCCTCAGCATGTAGCCCAGCATCAGCTTGTGAGTCGAGCATGTGCAAGCTGATCATAAAGTTACCACGTTCCACGTTTGGGCTCGAGCGAGGCATTGATAGAATCAACGAAACGTCATACTCTTGCTGCGTCTTCATCGGTGGGTTTTGGAGAGATGCGATTCCATACGGGTTGATTCCAGAACTATAATAGCGCCGTCAGTCAGGCGGGCATCATGCGCAGTATAAGATTACCCACCCATATTGGAGATGTACTGGTAGAGTCACGACTTCATGAGGTAAGAAATTTTGGAAAAAGAGCACTGAAGCAATGGCAGCCGTACAAAATAGCGTAACGGCAGTTGAAACGAGGAGTACGGTATTAACGACAGCTCGCTGGATGGGCTTGGACGTGACGACACGGGCGGTTTCTCGAAGGGTTTCCTAGGCAAGGACAGTTAGTCGCGTACAATTGGTAAATATCACGAATGACTAACCATGTTGCGTATACCGCCTAAAAACAATCAGGACATCGATATAGAAAGCATAAGTATGAGCCTGAGCCAAGGAGTCACAGGTTTTAGGATAAGGGAGAAAATGTCTAAGGGAGTGAGTGAGTGGCATGTGAAGGCGCCAAGCTACAGCCCACCTCTGTACCGTAGAGTAGAAGGCCTTAAGGTAGGTAAGCTAGGGGAGGTAAGAAAACTTAGGACCTATATCCTAAGTGATAAAAAGCCTTAGGGAAGCCTATGCGAAATTTAGTTGATTTTAGGCTAATTTAGACTAGTTTATTTTGTCACCCTGATTGATTGTCAGAAGTATTCTTGCTCCCAGAGGTTATGGTAGAGCTTCGACGTCATACTTCGGTACGTACTACTCTGTACTGAAACATTCAACTTCACAAAGCCAGCATCTAAGGGCACAAAACGACTATTTCAGCACATCAATCCCAAGAATGCAATGCATAAGTAATTTTTCAAACAGACTCTATAGAGATGGTTCCTCCCTTTTTATAGAAGAGTAGTCATTTCAATCTTTCCTAATAATCGTCACACAAAAACAACATGTCCAGCGCTTCCATGCCAAAATCTTGCTATAGAAGATAACAGCGTAACGAAAGGTAAAAATCAAGCCGTGGACCAGATTCATCAGTGTCCTATTCATGTCGCACGCAATCCAGCCAGTTAATCAATCATACCGCGAAAAATATCTCAAAAATTATCCGTCAAGTCGCTCACTTCATAAGAAGTCTAGCATGCCGCAAGGTAATTGCTGGGGACCAGCCCGACACGTCCATCTCCGCCGTGGACTTCAGCCTCCCACCATCCATCATCTTGGTGACGGAGGATAGCAAGATAATCGCCCTTGGCAAATCCCAACTCCTCGGGAATGGCGGCTTGATACATGTACAATGCGCGTGCTGTGAGAAATGATGTTAGTCTCCATCACTTTAAAATGGGCGAATTAAAGACTCACCATAATGCAAAATGGCTCTGCCGTCCCCGGTATACAGCCGGGATGGATCAGCAACGCTCTGACTACGTTGACGGGTACTGCCGTCTTCATAGTAGCTCATGGCCCTAGAAGCAGGGCGGCTCCTTTGAGAACCATAGGGATCATCAACTGGTGCGAGTTGAACTGCCATATCACTACCTGCATAGCTGCTTCCAGGGCGGTTTTGCTGAGCATAAGGTGACGGGGAGGGTCCACGACTGGCAGCTTGCTGAGGTGACTGAGGATAATATCCCTGTGCAGAGCCATGTTTCTGTGGTGAGCTCATAACGGAGGGAGAGCGTTGGCTAGCAGCGTAAGGGTTGGGCGATGCCGGTCTATAGCTCATGTTGTCGTTCATAGGTGGCTGTGGAGACACACTACGAGCTGGTGCCGGTGAAGTTGCTCTGGGCATATCAGAGCCTCTGGTGCCAGGTCGGGAGCCAGGCGAAGAACCATAAATACCAGATCCACCACGAGACATATCGCTTCCTCGGGTGCCAGGTCGCGAAATGGGAATTCCACGAGTGTCCGTTCGAGGCATCTCGGAGGCTTTGGTTCCCGAACGTGCTACAGGTGGTGTGTTATAGGCACCAGTCTCTCTGCCCATTTCAGTGCCTCGAGTACCTGGTCGAGGCATGGATGCTGAGCTATAGCTTCCAGACTCGCCACGTCCATTATCTGTGGCTCTAGTAGGCTGTCGCGATACAGGGGAAGAACTGTAGCTACCAGACTCGCCTCGGCCATGATTAGCGGTCCGGGTTGCTGGTCGCGAGGCAGTTGGTGGAACACTCTGACTTAGAGACGGTTCAGATCGCTTCGTTTCGGTAGCTCGAGTGTTGGTTCTTGAAGCAGTGCTATTGAAGCCTCCTGGCGAACCACCCCCGTTCTCAAACATGCTTCTTGTCTGTGAGGTAGCCTTCTTGGTCGCCTCCTTCATTGCCCTAGAAGTAACAGCAGGTGGTGGGACCCCCAGGCGTGAAACTGGTGTTTGGTATGATGGCGGCGGCGTTCCTCTCTTTGCCGCCGCAACATCCGGATTTGTAGGAGTCGGAACTGTCCGAGAGGCTGAGGCTTGTCTTGAAGTAGCTTCTGATGCTGGAGCCGGAGTGGCAAGGCCAGAATAGTGATCAGCGGACATTCTCATTGATGACTGCTTGCCCAAGGTGACACCTTTCAGCTCTGCAAGGGCCAGAGCGATGGGGTCCGTCTCATCCGGGGTTTCTTCAGCGGCAGCTCCTGGCTTCTTCTTTGTGTCAGGGTTAGATACAGGGAAGACGTTCTGCCCAACTCCCAGGGCCAGGCTAGCATTGGCGTCGATGGGCTCAGGACTCTGGGTACGTTCTTGGGTGACAACATTGCTTGACTCCTGGGTTTGCAACTGCGGTCTGCGAATAGGGCTGCCCGAGTTCTGCGTGGTCGATGCATGCCATGTGTTTCTGTTGGCCTGCTGAAGGTCCTTATTGCTCTTGCGTCTGAAGGGACTGTGATTCTTCAAGAAGCCACCACTCTTCTTCTTAGCAACTAACTTAACTGGGCTCGGGCCATTGCTGGCAGCAGGAGCGGGAGCAGGAGCAGGAGCACTGACCGGCGCTGGAGCACTGACCGGCGCTGGAGCACTGACCGGCGCTGGAGCAGGGGCTGGTGCTGGCGTGGGTGCTGGTGCTTGCGTTGGTACGGGATCTTGCTTAATAGGATCCTGCTTGACGGGTGAGGTCTTGCCGCTGGGGGGTTCCACACTAGAAAACGAGTTGGGGTTCGAATAATCGCTATGTGAGTCTCGGCTTGAAGGTCGAGCAGATGTCACTTGCGAACTTTGGTCTGAGATGGGGCTGGGCCCAGTTCTGCATAGCATCGTCATGCCATCCAGGGGGTAGGGGTCGTGTGGTACTGGTGCAACAGCGCCATGCTGATTGGCATCATATGACATATGACTTGCAGGTTGTTGGCGGCGATACGGGTCCTCCATTGGCCGTCGTACTTCCAGAGACGTCCTTGTATCCATTGTTTGCCTTGTATCGGTACTTGGTCGAGACTGCATTGAAGGTCGAACTTCTCCAGAATGGCGCATTTCTAAAGACGGCCTAGGTTCGTGATGTCGCATATCTGGATGTCGCATATTTGGGTGTCTCATATCTCCCGATCTACCATCCGCGGGTTTCATCTCCAGGGGCCTCATGGGCTGCTGCATATGGTGGTATGTATGGTGAGCAACCTGCTGGGTCTGTTGTTGGCGATGAGGAGAGTACTGCTGCTGCTGGGGATGATGCTGCAATTGTGAGGGTTGCTGAAGCTGAGAGGGATACTGCATCTGGGAAGGATGCTGTTGTTGGGGAGCATATTGTAATTGAGAGGGGTGTTGCACCTGGGAAGGACGTTGTATCTGTTGCTGACGCTGTTGAGGAGGCGCCTGGATCTGCTGAGGCTGAGGCTTTTGGGCGCCGATTTGGAGTATCTCGTCAGGGGGGAGCGTTGCCGGCTTCTGCTTGGGCGCCTCACGTTTGGTTTGGGCAACGTCTCTATGCGCCAGGTCGTTGGCTAAAGCAGAGTTTGGATCATGGTGCGACTCGAAGGTTGAAGGTTGAGGAGATGATGAGCGGAACGCAGGGTTAATGCTGCGAGGGAATTGGGCGACAGAATAGTTGTCGTCCTCTGATGTATCAGACTGATTGTCAGTCACATCTCCGCGACAAAAGTTGATATATTTGGGAGCATCTGGAATCTCCTGGCCAGTCCCCTTTTCGGTAATGAAAGTGATGATATCCTTTTCTACATCCATAACCTCCAAGGAGAGTCGGATCTTCTCGCAAGATGAGTCGTCACTAACGCAAACCGTGGAGGCAATGTTGGCAAATGTCCACAGGCTGCTCTTGGTAAAGTCCAATCGTTCTTCTTCCAAATCTTGGAATTTATCGGCAGCCGACTTCCACTCTCTATTCCATCTTGCTGTCGTGTCTTCGAGGGCCTTGACCGCATTCTCATACTCTGTATTAGAAGCCGCGAGGCTGATTTGTGTCTTTTCGAGTTTGGCTTTGTTACGTCGCTCTTCTTGGCCCATTACCATGTGGCCTTGGGCGAGATAACCCTTGATCTTCAAGCACTCTTGTTCGTACTTGTCTCGTGTCTGGATCTGATGTTAGCCTGCATGATGGTGGATGATAGAGAGCAAAATCCCACCTTATTGACCTGTTGTGTCTGTTGCATTTTAACCTTCAACAGCTTTTCGACGGTGTTCTGTATAATCTTTCGTCGCTCCTTCATTCCACCAGCAAATGCGGCGAGTGGTTCTTCGAGCTCTGACTTCATCTCTGCACCAATAAGTTGGTGCTGCTTGGCCATCTGTTCGACTTCGCCTCGGACTGTATCCAACGATGTCTTCAATGTACCAGACTCCTGTGACCCCAAGGCTTTGCGGCTTAGATTCAATAGTTTGCGAGAATATTCTTCTTCTATCGACGCTCGAGCTACATCGCGGTGAGTCAGATGGATTGCAGTCAACAACTTCAGTTATACGTACCGCCATAGAATGCTCGTAGTTCATCGCATGTTGTCTTGGCCGCAGTCATGCGACTCAGCAACGGCGCTACGCCAGCATCTTCTTTGCCCCAGAAGTTATTTGCGACTGTGGTATCATGTATCAGTTAAGTGGAAGCCAAATCATCCCCAAAGTTTGCTTACAAGACAGCGCAACGGCTGGAGTTTCAACTGTGGATGCGGGCATGATGCCCAAGCGAGTTCAATTTCAAATATCAAGACCGATAGATGCTATGTTGTTTCCAACGAATATAAATGATTAAGGACCAGCCCGAGTCACGCTACACTCCACTATAAAGACCGAGAAAGCGAGACAAAAGAGCTATCAGGTATGTGGCCCTTTTAATGGTGATAAAGAGAGTAATTACGGTGAATGGAAAGCTAGCTGTATTGTTTTGGTGGTGTGTAGCTGTTGGCACGGTAACAAAGGAAGCACTGACCAACGCCGTAACAGCCAAACCTTGGAACGATTCAACCCAAAGGCACGTGATGCGGGTATAGGGAGTGTGGGACCTCTCAGCGTATCGGGATTTGCCGTTCTCCAGGGCCTTGTCATTTTCAGTTACAGTACCTTGTCCTCCAAACCCAACATCGACCACCACCACCACCTTGTGTACGGACGTTCTTGACGATATCGATATTTGCATTACCACGCACCATATATTCTTCGGGTCTCGCTGGCTTGTTTGACGCCAAATCGCTACGGACTACCCCCCGCCTTCACAGTTTGTAGCGTTTCCGGCTCCCTCCCTACGACGAACAACGCCGAGTACGACACGTACCTCGATCTCCACCTTGAAGTCGGGTCAGGCTCACGAGTTCCTCTCTGGTCGACTACTGTTGCTCGATCGCGCAATCTCTGCAACGTCTCAACGACCGCTGGTCGCAGCTTCGTTGTGCCGCTCCCCCATGTAGGCATCTTATATACCGAATCATCCTCCTACACACTTCCCCGCTCGCTCGTTTCCTGAGCTATCCGGCCTGCCACCACAACGAAAGCAGGCGTTCCGTCATCTCATCTCTCTCCGCCGCGAATATACCTCCATGGTCCCACCACCTCGAGCGGGATCATTTTCGCCCAATCCTGCGCAGACACTACAGACGGGTTCGAGCCATTCTCCTCACCCATCGCAGGCCGCTATTCTCAGTGCTGGCGCAAGCCCAAGCGCCAGCAGTCCAACGGGCACCAATTCCCTGACCAAGATTGTCGTGGCCCAGGTCTATCTTCTGCTCAGTACTATTAAGGAGGACAAGGACCGTGCTAAGTGGGAGCAGCAGGTTGACCAATTGAACAAGGTTTGGCTACTATTGCTCTTGCCGAAGGTCTAAGATTACTGACAATGCACCCTCTTCACAGCTCATCGATGAACACGGAATGGAAGTGTTTTCAAAGTACTTCATCCGGCTCGTTGCCGGCAATGCGCCCCAGATATTTCCCGGCCTCAACAGGCCTGGCTCAAGCCCGAGTAACTATCGCATGCTTGTTCACGAGATGCAGAAGATCTCGCACGATCCCAGTCAAGCAAGTAAGATTGCTGAATCAATCGAGAGTGGCACTGAAGATATCTTTCGCGACTTTGATCTCTCAACTTTTATGGAACATTTTAAACTCGATGCATTGGAGAAGACCATATTAGCTCTAGCCTTTAAGCTCACTTCTCGGGCAGATTTAAAGACTAAAGGTTAGTTCATGCAGTTACAGTGTTTGTATTGTTGAATATTCTAATGTCAAGACAGCCGACGCTATATTATCTACCAACTTCCCTTCCTTCATCGATATTCTTTCTCGGTTTGACCTCGATGCCCATGCCGATCTCACCCCCTCGTTTATCGCTATGATTCTGGACCGGCTTCTACAATATCATCCCCCCAGCTTTAATGCTTCCTCTATGCGCGATCTAGAAACACGTGTCATCAAACGATGGATCAGTCAGACTCCCGAGCGTACGCCGCCTTCCGAAATCCTTGCGGCCCTTGATCTGAGTCGAGTGCTCGCCGATAGGCCTTCCAACGGGCTGGTTCGATACATTCAAAAGACCGGTGTCGAGTTCACCAGGGACGAGGAATCGTGTGTTTCTTACTTACAGAACCGCCCCAGTAGCTTGCAGCTAGGTCCGGAACAGGTTTCAGCTGCAATGGCCTTCACGGCAATCAGTCAAACCCCACAACAGGATACTGGTGTTCTGGTTGCCGCCCTTAGAAGAGTCCTACCGAAGTCATTCGATTGGATGGAGGTGATCGTTCTGTTTGACCAACCATCAGCTCGCATCTCTTCTCAACAGTTCCTGCGACTTTATCAGGCTTTCTTGCCAATTGCACAGGACTCTAAGTCTAGCCTGGATATCCAGAGGTTATGGGGCGGCGTTTGGAGGAATCCAGAGGCTCAGCTCTCTTTTGTTAGTGCCTATGCCTCTTTAACTCCAGATCAGCTAGACGCGACAACGATTCCCGGACTCCAACGCAGTATCACTATTGACGAATACGCCAACTCTCCCGAAAATGTACAAGAGCGGGCCATTGTCGCCGTTAAGCATCCGCTGATATCCGTTGCCGCACTATCCTCAATTTTTAATGTTGCACTCAGTTCCATGATGGCATCTACAAGTATCGAAGCCAAGAGGCTCTTCCAAGAAGTGGTGGTCCCAAACTTAGACATTTTCCTGGTCTCCGCCTTCGAAGTTCCGCGGCAGCATTGGGCTGCCATGGCTATAGAAACCCTCAGTTCCTTGTTCGAGAATTTCGTTTATAAGCGGTCGCCTCAATACGACTTTGTTCTGGATAGCGTCTGGAGAAAAGACAAGGAATGGGTCATTCAACGCCTTATAGACACTCATGCCGTTAAACCGGTGGACCTTCCGGTTATTCTCGAGCATGCTGTGAAGCACAATTGGCTTGACTCATTGGTATACTTGCCAAATGGATTTGGTGTTGATCTAGCCGCCCTGGCGCACGCTGAAGGGTATTTGGATCTGTCCAAATGGGCACAATTCAATGCTGAGCGCAGTGAAGAGATATACCGCACTCTCATTCAGTTCTTAATGATCAAGGCCAACTTGGAGAGCCAGTATCAGCGAGGAAATTCCGATGATCCCTCTGTTAAGAACTCTACAACTCTTCAAGTCCGGACCGTATCAGCCTTACTGCGAATCCTTGAGGACTTTTCACCAGATCCTCCCAGGCCAGAATTAATCATTGTTCAGCGCGCCTGTATTATTGCTTATCCTCGACTGATCAACTACGGTGAAGGTTACGACGATATCATTGATGCCAATGGGAGGGAGGGGAACCTCTTATCGCCGACTGCCAATACCCGAATGGAGGAACACTACAAGAAGATGTATAGTGATGAAGTACAGGTTCGCAATATTGTCGAGGTCTTGGACCGCTATAAGCATTCCAGGGATCCCCTTGATCAGGACGTTTTTGCGTGTATGATCCATGGACTCTTCGACGAATATTCTCATTATGCCGATTATCCACTAGAAGCTCTGGCAACAACTGCAGTTTTGTTTGGCGGTATAATCTCGCATAAGCTTGTTTCAAACTTACCTCTGCAAATTGGACTGGGCATGATTCTGGAAGCTGTTAGAGACCATTCTCCCGATGAACCTATGTACAAGTTTGGCCTCCAGGCACTGATGCAGCTATTCATTCGTTTCCGTGAGTGGCCTACATTCTGCAGACAGCTTTGCCAAATTCCTGGACTCCATAACACGGAAGTCTTCAAGAAAGCAGAGGAGGTCGTTCGTGAACACGAAGAAGAACTGGCCCGTGGGCGTAACGGAGCAGGAACACCCCATGGGCTAGGATTTCAGGGCGACGGTTTTCCCAACGGAAACTCCGACGAACTGGCCAACGCTGAGCGTCAAGCACCTGCATTCGCTTCTCTGAATGTTGACCCGCCTGCTATGGATGTTGAGTTTGAAGACCCTGACGAGGGTGCGCAGGACAAGGTCCAGTTCGTACTCAACAATATCACCGAGGGCACGCTCCAGGCCATGTGTCAAGAACTTCGAGAGATTATGGAGCGTCGACATCAGCAATGGTTTGCTAGTCATCTGGTTGAGGAGCGCGCCAAGATGCAGCCAAACTATCACCATGTTTATCTCGAGCTGGTCAAGCTATTCGAAGACAAGGCTTTGTGGAGTGAGGTTCTACGGGAAACTTACATCAGCGTGTGCCGAATGTTAAACTCAGAGGCGACAATGCAGAACTCGACGGAAAGAACTCATCTTAAAAATCTTGGAGGCTGGCTTGGTCTTCTAACTCTGGCACGAGATCGTCCCATTAAGCACAAGAATATCGCTTTCAAGCAACTCTTGATTGAGGCGCATGACACGAAACGACTCATCGTTGTTATCCCATTCGTCTGCAAAGTACTGACCCAAGGCGCAACATCAGCAGTTTTCAGGCCACCGAATCCATGGCTTATGGATATAATCCATTTGCTAATCGAGCTTTATCATCATGCTGAGCTGAAACTCAATCTCAAGTTTGAGATTGAGGTTTTATGCAAGGGCTTGAATCTCGATCACAGGAGCATTGAACCTTCTGGCGAAATTTTGAACCGACCCGTCATTGAGGAACCGGCAGATACCCTGCCACCCGAACAACTCGACGCCTTTGAGAATCTGTCTCTCAATGGCATTGGGTCTGGTGTTGGTGCTGGACTCTCACCTCAGGCTCTTGCGCCAACTATTCCTGACCTCGGCCCATTAATCACTATCCCCCCAACTAATGAAATGGTTGTCAGTACAACTCGTCTACACGAGATTGTACGCACAGCACTCAGCCGTGCTCTGCAAGATATAATTCAGCCTGTTGTTGATCGCTCCGTTACTATTGCGGCCATCTCTACCCAGCAAATGATACACAAGGACTTTGCTATTGAGCCTGACGAGAACCGTGTACGAAACTCCGCCATTAGTATGGTGAAAGCCACCGCTGGTAGCCTTGCTCTTGTTACGTCTAAGGAACCCCTTCGTGCCAACTTCACCAACTATATGCGAAATCTCTCGACTGATCTGTCTCAAGGACTCCCTGAAGGCACAATTATCATGTGTGTTAATTCTAACTTAGACTTGGCTTGCAACATCATTGAGAAGCAGGCCGAGGAAAGGGCTGTCCCTGAAATCGAGGAGATGATCGAACCGGAGCTTGAGGCTCGTAGGCGACATCGCCTCCAGAGACCCAATGACCCTTATTTCGACTCAAGCCTCAGCCGGTGGGCCATGGCTATTCCCAACCCTTATAAGCTATCGCCGAATGTCAACGGCCTCAACCCTGAGCAGATGGCAATCTACGAAGACTTTGCTAGGCAACCACGCAGCGCAACGCTTCCCACCCCCTCGCATGGCCCCTCGGCATCCGATGCGACCAGGTCTTTGGCAAACGAGGTGTTGCAGGATCAATTCACTTCCCTCTCCAGCATTCCTACTCCTGCAGAGACTCCATCAATCCAGCAACATTTGGGCGCTCAGATGCAGCCCTATGCGCCCCCTCATACTAGTGCTAACGCGATGTCTAACGGTAGATCACCCGGATTCCAGGTGGATGTTCGCAATCTAGCTGAGCGGGTCAATAAGCTACTACAAGAACTCATGAGGGTGGCCACTGAATCTCCGCATGAACATTTCCTAGACTTACCACGACCATCTCCTCTCGTGGACGTTGTTGATGCGCTTGTCCAGCACATCATCAAGACATCGCAGAGTCATGAAGATTTTGCTATATACGCTGCGGAACAAATCATCCAGCTCATGTTCTCTCCAGTTGAAGACAGCTTGGCTCTTGAGAGCTTAGTTCATGTTTTGGAAACACTTAGAAAGATCGCTGGTCCTGTCTTGAACAGTCGCGTCCGAACCCTCTTCAGCCAGCAGCCCGGTTCTACCTTCTTGAGCTTGCCTCTGCTGGCAGCCTTGGTTCGGACAGATCTTTTGGATTGGAGAAACATCGATCTAGCTATGTCGAAAGCACTTCAGGCCCGCAAAGAGGGATCTCTTGACTTTCTGGAGCACCTACTCGGCCTCACTCTGCTCGACTCCCGCCCGATCGCTTTGTACGCCGACTTTGCCTTGACACTGGACGCAGCTTGGACATGGATCTCAGAGGATCCCGATTCGGCCGCTGGGCAACGAATCAAGTCGAAGCTCACCAACTCCGGTCTGACACGCCCAACTCAGGCTGACAATCAGGCTTTCCAGCACGACCAAATAGAATATGTATTCGACGAATGGATCCATCTTTGCCGCAACCATAATGCCTCTGAGAAGGCTGTCCTGGCGTTCGTGCAGCAGCTGCATGCTAAAGGGGTCCTGCAAAACAGGGACGACCTCTTTATCTTCATCCGCATCACCATCGACCTATCGGTTGAGCGTTTTGATTACATCCTTCACAGTGGTTCCCTTGCCGATGCCTATGTCATGGTCGACGCTCTTGCCAAGTTCATTGCAACATTTATTGGCATGGGCTTTGAGCCAACGTCGACTCGCCCCGCGTTTATCGACTCCGTGCTCTCGCTTATTGAACTCATTCTTGTTAACCACCATGTTAAACGCGGAGAGCAGCTGAGCCAGCGCGTTTTCTTCCGCTTACTCTCCATGCTCTTCTACGAGATTCAGGCCATCTCAGAAAGCCTGTCGGAAGACGAACGCCGCGACATCCTTCTGAGAATTGCTCGCCGGCTCTTCAAGATCAACCCCTTATATGTTCCTGGCTTTGTCTATGGTTGGATGTCTCTTGTTCAGCATCGTGCTTTCATGCCAGCAATCCTACAGCTACCCAACGGTGCTGGCTGGGGCCCCTTTTCTGACCTCCTCTGCCAGTTGCTTGACACTCTTGGGGACCAGTTGAAGGTATTCGAGGTTTCCAATGTTGCCAAAGACATTTACCGCGCTTGCTTTAAGCTGCTCGTTATTCTGCAGCACGACTTCCCCGAATTCATCGTGGCTAATCACGTCAAGCTTTGCGCTAGCATTCCACCTCATTGCACCCAGCTTATCAACGCTGTCCTGGCTGCTAATCCCCAGCAGAGTCTCAGGTTTAATGAGCTTGGTGGCAAGATCCAGTTTGACGAAGCGCGCCTTTTTGCCGGTCTTATAAACGAAGCTAGCGCAACACTCCAATCTCGCAGTCTTCTAAAGGTTCTCGACCAAGCACTCCAGGGTGGACCAAACGAAGACATTGTTGCTAACATCACCCATGCCATGACACATGACACTCCTAAGGCATCTACCTACGGCCATGTGCCTGTTGTCGCTGATACTAGCGTGATTGATGCTGTTGTTTTCTATATCGGACAGCGTGCTGTAGAAAAGGCAGCACAAGCTGGCACAGATCTGTCTCTGGCTGGGGACGAAAATGAAGTGTCACTTATTTCTATGATTGTTCATGAACTGCCTGCTGAAGCCAGGTATTATATCCTTATCAGCCTGGTCAATCAACTTCGATATCCCAGTGCGCACACCGCATTCTTTAGCCAGGCACTACTATGCATCTTTGCCAAGGATCTGGGCGATCCTGAGGAAGATGAATTCCGCGAGGACATTACCCGAGTGCTGCTTGAGCGACTGGTTAGTTTCTGGCCTCAGCCATGGGGTCTGTTGTACACTGTCGTGGAGCTTGTCAAGAATGAAGACAAGTATGGTTTCTTTAAACTTCCTTTTATCGATGATGAGAATCATGAGGTCAGTCAGAGACTTGAGTGCTATCACACGACTTGAAATTAACAATATCTAGGTTGCCAAAAAGTTTGCAGACGTGCTTCAACGAGCTTAAGTTGCAGATCGTATAGTTACACGGCGATGGGATGAATAGGACGGGGTAAAACGATACAAGGAGGGAATTATAGGAGAATCGTACTTTATCATCGGCGGAACTCTTGGTTTTTGACGGTGCATCATTGAGAGGAACGGGGCGTTGGGTCCAAAAAGAATTCAGAATTATAGAGGCGCAAGTGTTACTACGGCCTTGGGCAGCCTCGTCTGGGGGGACGAGGTTGTCTCCAGGTCGATAACATCTTGCAGTAATGCTGTATCACTGTACGATAGTCGTTACGATGTGTCGGATGAATACCAGGCGCATGATTGGTTTTGGATTATTACCTCTTTAGCTCTATGTGATTAGATTGGGATCCGGGTTTACAGAGCCGTAATGAACAAGCAATTGCAGTATTGCAATCTCTATTAGACACTGACATGGCCACGCAATACTGGAGTAGCTGTTCCTGAGAGCTTGACCGTGGCGATCTTAGACTCTTTTACATCAACGTCGACTACAATGTTACTCTCCCTACCCATTTCAACACCCTGGTCGATTTCATATCGACAGCTGTGATCACCTCGGCTCGAATGTTGAAGCGAAAGATAGCTCGAGAGGGCGCTCGCCGCACTACCCGTAGCAGGATCTTCAATGGACGCTTCCATCATTCTCGAGCGGATAGAGTAAACGGTTGTGCCATCTTCTTCGCGCTGGCCATTGATGACATAGTAGTACTTCAACAGGAGGCCATTTTTCCAGCCGTCGTCAAGAAGCTCATCCGGGGACAGATTTACCCCGCTCGTTTGAACGTTTGCAAGATGCTCGAGATCCGGGAGCTTGATGAGCGCAAACGTCATCCCATTGACAATACTGAATAGCGGGGCCTGAAGCTCAGATTCGCGTATCACGGGGTCCTGGGATATTTGGGCAGCTACTGGGGCAGATAGATCTGCCAGTGTCTTTCGGTGACGGCGAACATTGTGCGGGATGGCAGCTTGGATATAACCAGGGCGGGTCTGTGTGAGGGCAATTAGGCCTGCCTTGGTAACGACGGTTTTAATGCCCTGGGGGATGAGGGTGACAGCGGCGCCGATAGTTGGGTGCCCAGCAAAAGGGATTTCTGTATCGAATGTAAAAATGTCGATCACTCGGCGGGTGACATCACTGTCGACATCGGTATCAGGACGGGGTTCGTGGATGAAGACGGTTTCTGATAGATTGAATTCGCGGGCAATTGCTTGTTTTTGCTCTTGTGTAGGCTTTGGTATAGTTCTATCTGCAGGAATCGTGACAACGGCGAGAGGATTTCCTCGATAGCGAGTCTTTGTAAAGACGTCGAGAGTGACAAAGGGAAGCTCCATGGTTAAGCTTCGGTGGCTTTCAGCTGTGAATTAGGTTACTGCTAAGAACCAAGAAGATCTGACAGATTAGGTATAAAGGAGGCACAGGAACAGTCGACAACTTGAGCTTGTGAATCTCGATAGTAAGAGCTTGTTTGAAAGCATGACGATGATGGAGGGCGACAATTGTGGTGGGGTGGGGTCAATCAACAGGATGGAAAAGTAAAAACTGACTCAGGGCCCTCAGGTGAGTCTTGCGTGTAGGGTAACCTCATCGTCAGCCAGGTGGCGCCCATTGTGGGTGTCTTCGGCAAACCCTTTGCACTTAGGTAAGGCACAAGTCTAGCAAAGCGCGAAGCGGAGCAACAATGGTGATCTCGAATTGACCAATCATCTAATAAGAATTTTCTTAGCATTGTCCTTGACCTGCCTGACAAGTTGGCTGGTGTGGCCTCAGGCAAGAAGTTGGAAGTCGGTTGGCTGCGAGACGCCAAAAAAACGAAGAGTTGACAAACGGCACGACTTGCAAGGAAATGGAAGAGGGAGACATTTCGTAGGTCGGTTTTCGAGGGATCTACGGCCCAAGTTTTACAATGACTTCATGGCGGAGGGAATGCGAGTATGGCAGATCAACAAGGACGATCGCGTAGACGCAGACTTGAATACTTGGGAACAGAGAGCAAACAATAATAGGACATACTCGACTTGCAAGCCGGGCAATTGCAACAACCGCATGTTGAAGTATCCATCGAACGATGTTTTACAGGGAATTAACCTGGGTCGTTGTGATCAAGAGAAGCAAAAGCCTGGGCAAGGTTCAGGCATAAGTGGGTAAGATCCTTGTTAGCGGCAGACGCTTGTCGCAGCTGGCGCCGCAGGGGTAGAGCAAGAGATGCGCCATTGGATGTCCACCTCGTGGCATGCAGTTCCTGTAACGATAATCAACGTTCTGTTCAGTGTAGGGTAACTCTCCATGGTGATCCTCGAAAGATTGGACGATCAGGAGGCGACCTTGGGTATGGATGATGACGCAGAAGCTGCATATTGAGGTATTGGAAGTGTCAGTGGAGGACAATAAATAGATTTTATAGACGTTTTATAAGAGACCTGGATGGAGACTGGTGGTGGGATTTGTAGAGATCTGGTCCAGGGGGTCAAGTAGCCTGAGAGACTTTGAGTGAGACGAGGTGGCCAAAGTTCCAGTTGCAAGGGCAGGATATCGCAATCGACTGTCGGTTATCAAGATCAATGATATACTGTACATGGGATTGTCACAGACAATGGAAAACCCAATGCGCAGAATGCTGCATAACATCATTTCTCCCACCACTCACACAGAGTGGTCCGCGGCTAATTACAAGTCATGAGAGAAAGTACCGTAAAACCTCGGTCGGTAATAGCGGATTGACACTGACCATCGCATGGATGGGCAAAAGAGGAATGAGGAAATAGAGATGCTGCTATTGGCTAACGAGGCCAATACTGCACCTCTTTGAAGAGTGTATCGTAAAGTCACTTACACATCGTTTGCTAGCCTTGCGACTAGGCCTCGGGTACATTTATTACCATCAATTTGGGAAATAGGTCACTCGCTGGATTGCCATAGGCGACGGGTGAATGGAGTCGATTGAAGGAGCCAGACCAGGGGCTCAAGATTCAAAAGAGGGCCTCGCCGCAGTTGTTGGGAGTCTTTTTGATGATTCGGCCCACTGGTCATCTCCATTGACTTCGATATGGGTACTCAGTAATACCCGCGGAGCCTACAGTACAAAGCTCTTAGAAATTACACCGGGCCTCTTTCCCGAACACTGACGCTTGCTATGCATTGACTGATTGTCTCATACAGCATAAGCGTGTTGAGAGAATGCGGTGTAAGACTATGGTTGCACGGAGTAGACATATTTATGCAGTCTGATGCAGCGAGATGCAGTTGCAGATGCGGTGTGATCTGTAGGAAAAAAGGTCGCGTCCAGGGTATTTTACACGCATGCCTGTCGATACCTAAGCTTGAATCCACGGTCATTCTCGGACGTTCCCCAAAAAAAAGATTTCAGGGTCCTCCGAGAAAGCACTAACTTACTAACATCGACCCGAAGTGGCCCGGGTGCCGGACACAAGCAGACAGAGAACAAAAAGACGCGGATGAGGCGGAAAAACAAGAGTCCATGTCCATCATGAGGCGAGGCTATTAGTGAGAGGCTGCCAGAGCGGGCCAATTACACCTGTGGCAGTCCAGCTAGACCAAAAGCAGAAAAGAAACAGAAGACGTTGACGAGTCAAGCTGGCTAAACTGGACACAGTAAGTCGATGATTAAGGTCTCCGAGCCCATGCTTCTTGCCTGCTTGGTTGCGTAAGTTCCGTTGCCTCTTGGTGTGTAGGACATCATCGATATGATCATTGATCATTAGTGTAAAGCATCAAAAGACTGCTGGCTGCCTGCTCAAGAGTCATTTTCCTCTCCAACTGCCTACCAACCAACATTTTAGGCTTACAGAGCCCCTCCCTCGCATCCAAAAACCACCCAAGCAAAAGCAACGAAAAAAAAAAAAAGTGTTGTAATTCGGTCGGTCGTTTTTCACATTTGGGCCTTGCGGCTGGAGACATGAATTACAAGGATGTTCCCAGATACCCACAAGCCTGACCCACAGATCTTTAGCGTACCCCACTTCTCGGCAGCCATGCACGCCAGTCTGAACCAATCCAGTTTGGCTGAAACGAAAAAAAAAAAAAAAGAAAAAAGTTCGAGCTCTCGTGCTCTCTCTGCTCTGCTCACACAGCAAAAAGTGTGGCAGACCAGCACCAAGCGCCATTCTTTCCTGTCATCCTAAGGATAATCGCTCCTTTTGTAAGTGAAGTCAGCCTCCGGCTTGTGATGGAGACAAGCATATTGGCTCCGGGCCTATCAGCTTACAAGAATTGAATCATTGAAAGTCCCTTCTGAGCTAGGTCCCCGTTTATGCCTTCCCCAGCACCACTTGCAGTCCCTCATCGCCCACCTTTGCCCCCCCATCTAAACCCCTTCCTCGTGGTTGCCCTCGTTGCTCCCTTGCTCTTGCCTGCGTCTGCGTCTGTGTTTGCTCCTTCCTTCCTGCTCTTGTGTCATCAACATCCGTAGACCGCCTCCACCCTCGGGGCGGCTGCTTCAACTCTCTAGTCTAAATCCACTCGTCAATAACAAACACTCCCACCCCCTTCAATAATCCTCCCCTTTGCTATCTCTCCTCCTCCTCCATCATCTCTGCCCATACTACCTGTTCACATAAACTACATCGCTGTTGCTGTGCCCTCGCTAGATCAATATAGTAGACCCTTAAAGATCTCTTTGATCTATTTCAACACTTGAGGATTCTACGTACAATTGCTCAGCGAAGTTCCGGTGACCTTTCGCTCCAAAGTCGACAGTCCATCATCTTGTAGACAACTCGACTCTTCTCTTCCAAAATTGTCCCTCGTCTCGTTTCAACACAATCGTCATGCCTTACAATACGCGTCGAAAGTCGCTTTCTTTACCCAGTCTTGGGATTCACGTCCCAACGACACACGCTGCTCGAGCTGCTGCTGCCGCTTCTAAGAGCGCTTCAAAATTATCTTCTTCGGCTTCATCCAGTACTGCCTCAACCGCCTTGTCACCACCCTCGCCAGGCTCCGAGGCCCGTGATGCACATCCCAATAAGCGACAGAAGCGATCGCATTCGGACGACATTGCCATTGAGCAAACACCTCCTCCTTCGCCTACACCAGACTCGAGCCTCGATCTCGGCACAAATCAGTCTACGATTGACTTTGAGATGATCAACGATGACATTGTCGAGGCGGTTATCCTTCAATTACAATCAACTGGAAACCGTCCTCACTTGGTCAAGGAGCTTGCTACCGTTCTGGCACAGCGTCTCACCTCTGTTCAACAGTAAGTCTGAGGCACCTGCCATCCCCTCTCAACCCCTCAGCCTCCCGTGCGCTAACATTCCAATCCCAGTTCTGCCAACCCCTGCGCAATCATCTCTTCAAGGCTGGCTTCATATGCTAAGCGACAGTGCTGGAGTGATGCAAAACCATGCCCTCTCGCTAAGGAACTTGAGAGCGTTCACCCTCGAAGGACCTATTATTTCCTCACCACCTGTCCTCGTCAGCCCATTCCCGAGCCCAACTCCACCGTGCCTGCTCGTTCCGCCCTCGACACTCCTTCGGTGTCTTTGACGGATGATTCCGGCTCTGATGACGATGCTCGCAGACGTGAGCTCAGCCCATCGCCGGAGGTTGACCTTTCTGACCATGGGTTCGAGGAAGGTGAAGACGATGTTATAATGCCTCTCACACCCATCGGATCTCTTCCCTCTCATCACCGTTATGTGCCAAACCGTCGCAACAGTCGTCACAACTCACCGCCTCTGGAAAAGGATGAGCGTGAGTTTACACAAACGGCGGATTTCTTGCAGAAACGCAAGTTCGCCGAGGCCACCCCTGTCGCTGAGTCTGCTGATCGCACTACCCACACTTCAGAGTACGGATACCGCGACGACTTCTGGTTTGGCGAGCATCGCATTTTCAACTCAAACGCGCTGCTTACTAGCCCCGCGGTAAAGCCTAGCTCCATGTCAAACATGACATCAGGCATGCGAAAAGAGGACGATGGTGAGAGCTGGTTAAAGTTTAGCAAGCTTATGGAATGGGACCGAGGTGCTGAGAGCATTGAAATTGATGAGCTCGACTGCCTGCTCGATTCGTGTTGAGCAATTACGACTTTTCCAGGCAGGCGCTAGGCTTTAGAGAGAGGTGATTCAGATGATAATTCCGCCATGTCTGTGACGACGGATATACAATATTTACTTACATACTAATTGCATGGAGAGGCGCTTATGGAAGTACCTGTATATTTAGACAAGCTTGGTGTTTTGGTTTGACTGGGTTTAGGTATGGGACCGGGATACCTGGAAAAGGGATGCAGCATCCCATGGTTTTGATTATTCGGCGTTAAGAAGGATGTGGAAGCTGGGATTCTAAAAATGCAATGCCGCTCATACCGCTTCGACTTTTGAATATTGTACATAATCCTATATTCTCCAACCCACCTCATTTTTTTTCGTTTAATCATTTCCAATCCATGATCCGCTTAGTCGTCATGAGCCTTTGTCGTTGACCCGCAACTCAACCCATACCAGCGTGCCCATTTGAAGTATGTTCGGTCGCTCGACCTTGACAATTTCAAGGCCTGGTGTTGTAGTGACTGCCTCTTCGACTAGGCCCTCAATGTCTCGATTCCACCAACATCCATATTTTTCGAAATGCTTGCCAGCATTCTTATCGAGGAGACCATTGACGATACCATACCAACCCTTGCCGTGTTCGAGGAGAATGATGCGACCTGATCCTGGCTTTACAACTTTGGCCAAATTGTTGACTACAGCCACGGGGTCGGAAACTGAACATAAACCGAACGTCTGTATAACCGTATCGTATTTTGTGCTCGTGAGAGTCGCGGGACCGGGAATAGGGTGATGAGCATCGGAATGGATTAACCGCAGTTGGTTATCGAGATATGATAGTTGGCCTCCAGTGTGATCAGCCATTGTCGATGCGCGGACGATGGGAGCAGAGTTCTCCATTGGTGGAACAGTCTTGACGAGTCGCTTTCGAGCGACATCCATCATATCCACCGAAATATCAAGACCAGTAAATGACACGATGCCCTTTGGTATTTTGGCACCAACCTTGCCCTCTGCGCGTTGGGTTAATGGCTCCCAATTAAAGTACTCCAAGTTCCGTCCCGTGCCCATCGCCAACTCCAATACATGTCCGTTCGCGCGTTCCGCTATGCGCTTCCGTAGCTTCGTGATACCCATCCACCACTCAGGAAGTGCTAGCTCCTTGTCGAACTGTTCTGCATTATCGCCATCGAGAGCAGGCGGTCTACCGGTTGGCGTAGAGTGCTCGCCGGCACAACTGCAGGGTGTCGCTTTGAATGATGCAGCTGCTGTACCAAAGATGTAGAACCCAAGTGCACCGGCGAGGAGAGCTGCGCCGGTCAGAGGAAGCCATGTAGATGCCCACAGATCGCGAAGGGTTTCGGCTTGTGGAGGGGATGCGGGAGGTGAAGAAGCCGAAGGAGGAGCTTGAGGTTTACTGGACGTACTGCATCAGTATGGTCGATCTGGCATCGTATATATAGAGGAGTCGTACGATTTGTAAGTTTTTGAGATCTTTGGTGGGGGACGAGAAATTGGTATTTTGATATTGGGGCGAGGAGGCCGAGAAGTAGAGCTTGCGAAGCGAAATTGGGTTCCAAAGGCTCTCTTGGCGGGGCCGCGAGCTGTGGCGATCATAACGACGACTTTCCCATGGGAATTGAAGTGGTTCGTGGTATCTCGAGAGTATCTGGATAGTATACCTACATAAAGCTAAGACAAGGGTTTCGTGGAGGGAAGCGGGTCTTGGAGTGGGTCCGATCTTGCCCAGGCTATCATCGAACGATAACGGCTTCTGTGAATGAGAACTTGTGACTTACAATGACATTGTTCTAATACATCAATAATCCAAGACAAGAAATAGCATATCGTGAGCCGCAGAGGTGCCGTTTCTTACTTGATATCTTCTCAAACTCATTTATACAAGCAAAATATGGCAACACAAAATGACCTTCAGGAGCTCATACGTTTCCTCACGGCGCGTAAAATGACCATGATGGCAGCAATGGGACAGGTGAAGGCTCTACAAGCAAAGAATCTACGAAGGTATTATTTCAATTGGCAACTCAAATTATCTATCTAATACAGACCGTATAGTATAGCACAAATTGCAGATGCGCCGTTAGCCACTGTTGAGGAAGCTTTCGGTGGCGATGTCAAAGCAGCAAAGAGTCTTCACACATCGTGCAAGAATCATGAGAAGAAATCAGGAACAAAGCGTGGAGCCCACGATGGTGCGGCTGCGGCTGCAGTAAAGAAACCGAAGCTGGAGGCGCACAGACGAGATCTGGATTATAGCTCCATGTCTGGAGATGATCTCGAGGCCTCTCTCGAATTGCCGCTAGATGAGGATGAAGAAGTCATTCGGAACACTACCATCGTGACTAACAGAGCACCTCTATTCTTGGCCTTTGCTGTTGAGCTGTTGAGATTCACTATGCCAGAACAGCCCCTAAGCAGCCGATTGAGCTTGGCACAAGCAGTGGTAAGTGCTAACTCAAGAACAAAAGCTATCAGTATAGGAATCGAAAAAGCTCCTCCAGGGGGCGAAGAGAAAGCCCCGGAAGGCCAGCCGAAGATCATCATAATGAATCGTCCAATTCCAGTTTTGAAGAGAAGCGGCTACACTTGGTCGGGGTCCTCTCAACCAGCGTCATCCAATGCTTCATCAGTTACGCTTCAGGGCAGTCAACCAAATCCAAGAGGCTGGACTGCAAGCCAGAAGCTGACTTCAAAGGGGTCGGCGTTTATAGCTCATGCTATACCTATAACATCACCTGCTACGCGTTCGGCGGTTTTCAAATCCCTGATGGCAGAGAAGCCGGAGCTGGAGACTGCAACTCACAATGCTTGGGCGATTCGGACTAGCTTTGGTAATTCGCCACTGAAGCAAGAAGCGTCATTTGATGATGGAGAGTCTGGTTGCGGAAACTTTTTACTGCAACAATTACGCGATCTCGATATCAGCAACACATTCGTCGTGCTCACAAGATGGTATGGCGGCGTGATGCTTGGCCCGGATCGCTGGCGTCTCATGAAGGAATGTCTCAACGACGCCCTATCGTCTCAAAAGCGTACTTCAAGTCTAAATGGCGAGCCAGTATGGGCTCTTAATCTAGAAGACAAGACCCCTTCAATATCAACAATTGGCATGCCAATACATCGGCCGGAAGGTGCACGAAACTACATCCTCCGAGCCTTCGCGCCAGCAGATGATAGTGGAAAGAAAACTGTTACAACAGCCAACGAGGAAAAGCAAGAGAATCTTGGTCGTGTTCTGGGGGCACTGCGGTTGCTATTTGCCAGTTGGGCTGGTACTCTGAGTCGTGATGAGTTGGATAAACGAGCTTGGAGCTGGTATATGAATCTTCGGCCAGATGTGGATGCTGGGCCGGCGGGGTGGGGAGCCAAGGGGACTTTAAATCTGGGGAGGATATTGGACCTGAGGAGAAAAGAGACTTCATGATGCTCGACGGTTACTGGAGGACGATCGGGTTGCAAATATGGACACGAGGCTCCGGATGTAAGAGTGAAGGGTTTCATTGCAGAGCTAGAAACATTGATCGCAAGACCTACAAATTCTGCCTCGGTAGGCATTGATGGCAGCTGTTAAATAGTTCTTGTGAGTAGCGTAAGGTGACTTTTTGCTACACTCCATGCCGTAAGGTTGCTCCAGAGATGCAACAAGCTTCAGGTCCAGGGGATATGGCGGCCAGTCATTATGGCGAGGTTGGGGCATTTCGTATTCAATCCGGCCTTCTGTCACTCCCTGCACATTTCTGTTCCCTTCCCTCATACCATGTTTGTTCTTCGAATATGTCATTGATGATAGGTTGTTGATAATCCTAGAGAATAACTCAACTACGATGATTGCTCTGTCACAACGCACAATACCCACTACCGAGGCATACGGGGTATATATTTGCGGTTATATGTTACAGTCGTTCCAACCGAGTCCTTTGATGTAAATTCCTATATTTATTTCAGCTCTATTGACTTGTCGTTGTATTAACATGTCTATTGCGTTGGGGTAAATCATCTTACCCAGGGGCCAGTACAGAAGGACGCTCTTCAAACTGACAAAGGATGCTACATGAGTATTGCCCGTTATTATAGTGAGCTTGTGGACTCTGCGCCCACCTTCTATAGAAATAATCACAAATTTTGGATTTGAAAGAAAGCTCATGAGTTGTTCAAAAATTGAGAAACGGTTAGTTGCTAACGTTATTCTAATTTTCTGCTACCCTGAGGCATCGGATGGCAACATACTGAGATTTATTAAATTGTCTCAGCCGAACAACGAAGGATTGCTGAGACCTCATAAATCGGTCCTTTGAATCCTTGACAGATAATTCCGAAGCAAAGATGCTCAGTACAGGAAGTCAAATAGGCCATTGTGTGACTCAATTGTCTCAGCAACCGGACATAGCGATACCTCAAGCTTAAACTTTTCGTACGAGACTTAAACTTAAGCAAGAGTTTGATACTTAAATTGAAACCCTTCAGTTACAGATCCTACTATATAACCTCAAGATTACTCAAAACTTCGTGCTTCTTTGATAAGCGATACCGTCGCATTTCATCTTGATTCAGCACTAAAAGCACATGTTGATCCGAAGACTCATCAATTCATAAAGGCGCAGTGGCAGAGTGGTCTAATGCGATAGACTAGAAATCTATTCTCTTCGGAGGCGTCTGTTCGAATCAGGCCTGCGTCGAATTGATCTTTTTGCTGGTTATCAACCCCACAGGCAGGGAGTTCTCTAGTTAAATGAAACAATAAACAGTTTTCTTTTGCTTCTGTAGGCATATCTATGCTGATTGATTAATTACCGGTGTGTACTATTGTGTCTCTTGGTAACAAAAAGAGTTACTGTTGCTGGGTGAATATCTAGCAGTTGAGACTAAGACAGTATGTTAGTTCAAGCCAAGACGTTTTGAAGCGATATCTCTATGACTTGATAGATTTCCTCATCTAAAGGGAATCGTTAGGCTTTATGACCGAAATCTTCTTTTGGGCATTCCGCAGATGTCATTATCTGAACACTACCGAGACAAAGACAAAGAAATTGTGACGCGACTAAGACGCGTATTCCGCCAGCGTCAAATTGCCCCACTCCCCGAGACATGAGAGAATATCTAGCTGGGCTTGAATCATTCTCACCAATGGCTGAGCAGAAGTCGAATGTGAGCTATCGAGCTAGTTCAAAGGCATGCGCTATTGGATGCCTTCAGCTGCTGCCATGCTATCGCTACAGGGGTCCTTCTGAAGGTTCCTGGGTTTTTTAGTGGCTTCACTCAAGAGAATTGCGCTGTGCTGCACTGATCGGATGCGTTGCATTGTTGACGCTCCAAACTAGGCAAAGTAAACTAAACAAATCCAATCCTTTCTCGTCCAAAGTAAACATATGTAATTTCATCCATCGCGAAAGAACTCGCAGCCTCTCAGGAACTTCAGGCACCTTGTCTCAACGCCCACCACAAATCCAAATCTCAGCAACGACGCTGCCATCGGCACCATCATTTTCGTGAAACTCACGTCGAATACGAATATTCATTGATGCGCTCTGCAAAAAGCCCATGCATTTTTGGCGTTGAATCTTTGGCGCTGCTCTTTGATTGCTAGAGAGGACCTTAACGGTTGCTGGACCCTTTTTCCTCATCTACCTCCCCCCGCCTTATTCTTCTTTCCTCCCCCACCATCGGTAGAGCCTCTTTTTTCAGGTCACACCCGAGTAAGAAGATTAGTTAAGAAAAGACATTTCTCTGCTGTCCGAGCAACTCGAATCTGGACTTGTTCCCGTACTCCTTTTATAACGATCGCATGACGAAACAAGACACACACACCGATCCTTGTCGTGTACTCTGACCTGTCCCACCGCATCTCAAGCTTGACCTTCAGCTAGCACCGTCAACGCCGCCGACGCAGTGTCTCTCGCTTAATTCCTTGAGAGGCGACTCGCGCGTTTCATCCTCTCTTCAATTCGATCCTTGATCTGCGTTTCCTTCTTCCCATACAGGTACAGGAATACAACACCAACCATGGAGAACTATCAAAAGTTGGAAAAGATTGGTGAAGGTAAGTGTACAGGCGTTGCGATTCGTCGTCTGAAAGCTTCCCTCCAATAAGCATTTCCCTTGCAAAAATCTGATATTGACACTGACACCTTTTAGGTACCTACGGTGTCGTCTATAAGGCCCGAGACCTTGCTAATGGTGGTCGAATTGTCGCCCTAAAGAAGATCCGCCTCGAAGCTGAGGATGAAGGCGTCCCTAGTACCGCGATTCGCGAAATCTCTCTCCTGAAGGAGATGCGAGATCCCAATATCGTTCGTCTGTTCAATATCGTCCACGCCGATGGCCACAAGCTGTATCTTGTCTTTGAGTTTCTCGACCTCGATCTCAAGAAGTACATGGAATCTCTCCCCGTAAGCGATGGCGGTCGAGGCAAAGCTCTTCCTGAAGGTTCATCGCCTCACTTGCACACTCTTGGTATGGGCGACATGGTTGTTCGAAAATTCATGTACCAGCTTTGCGACGGCGTCAAGTACTGCCACTCCCACCGTGTCCTCCACCGCGATCTCAAACCCCAGAACCTCCTGATCGACAAGCAAGGTAACCTCAAGCTCGCCGACTTCGGTCTTGCCCGTGCCTTTGGCGTTCCTTTGCGCACCTACACCCACGAAGTCGTCACCCTTTGGTACCGAGCCCCTGAAATTCTCCTGGGCGGACGTCAATACTCGACTGGCGTCGACATGTGGTCCGTTGGCTGTATCTTTGCTGAAATGTGTACACGGAAGCCTCTTTTCCCTGGCGACTCTGAAATTGACGAGATCTTCAAGATCTTCCGGTAAGCACAACCCCTGTATGGAATGACGATTTTCAAATAACTGACAATAAAGTAGCACCCTTGGTACCCCCTCTGAAGAGGTTTGGCCTGGCGTTACATCCTATCCTGACTTCAAGGCATCCTTCCCCAAGTGGCAGCGCGACTACAGTAATGCCCTTTGCAACAACCTCGATGACCATGGACTTGAATTGCTCGAGATGATGTTAGTGTATGACCCTGCGGGTCGTATTTCAGCGAAGGCTGCCTACAATCACCCCTACTTCGAGCCTCTCTTGTCACAGGAGCAGGCGCCCGCTCAAACAAATAGCTACTATCACTAGGGGGGATATGGAGCTCCATACCAGATGATGCAGATGCACTAAACTTCAACCGCCGAGTAACGAGTGTACCAGAGTATTCTGTCTTTCCAGGGTACTGTTGGCACTTCTCCTAGGCCAAGGAGAAGAGGACATTGATATGGCAACCGCAATGACACTGCCCAAATGATATTGCGCAGTAGTTATCGCTTGGGCGTCAACCAGATATTGGCTCGCTTTGCTTTGCTTGACCTCGTTTATGGCTTAGCTACCTACCAGGCTCCCGAGTGATAACTATGATGTCCAACAAAACGGGTGATGGATGGAGCAGTTGGCTTGGAAGCCGTTGGGGGTTTGGCCAACTCACAAGGGACAATGGTGTGAAGTTGATGTGGTAGCGCAGGTGAAAATAACAAGTGAGGAATGGCCTGACTTCAAGGCGTTTGTGGAGAGAACGGAGGCATGATACAATAAGTTCTCTATCAGGAAGGGCGGCAGATCTTTTAGTCGCGATGCTTTGGTTTTAAATGTGCTTTGTAGACATAGAACTCAGCGTGCGACTTGATATCCGGGGTTACACGGCAAGGTAGGACAATTGATGAATAACTACGACTGATGACTCTGTAGGCCGTCACAATTACCAGCAGCACCATTTTTTGAAATGCCCAGTTAGGGTAGGATTATTTGCTTGTGGTTAGACACACGCATGGCGGACATGCAAAGAAGCGAGGAGGATTGTTGAGGGGAATTGCAGCCGGCCAACACTTCGTAACCCATCGTGACACAGCCCATTCCAATCTACGGAGGAGTTTGAGAAAGTTTACCGACGACTCGGGGACGAACAGGGTCCGATATTAGCAATTAGCCACGCTAATCGACCACGGCAACAATGGCATCGTGTGTCTCTGATTTAATTTATTGGTCTGGATCATCTTGGCTCCTTTGCACTGCCACAGAAGAAATGAAAGGGCCATAATCCATGAGAATATATGGGCGTCTATTCACATAACACATAAGCGCCCGTAGTTGGTCTAGCGGGTCAACCCAAAGAGCCGCCAGTACTACAATATACTTCTACTCTGGTAATTTGTTTACTTCTCTAGGATCATGGAAATCGCATGGCATGTTTGGGTAATTAGCCGCCAGACAAGAATAGCGAACAAGGGTATGTCATGAAAGCGGCGCTTGTAATACATAAGCGCCTCAGCGGGGATGAAGACTAGATGTTAGAGACTCAGCATCATGTTTCAGCTGCAGTTGCAGCCAAAGATGTATTTGAAACGACTCTTGATACTATCGGGGCTATGTTGTATTCGTATACTCTCTCGTTGCGCTGGAGGTATGGATGTTGCAATTGTCATTAGAGGATTGCTTCAGGAGGCAGCCAAAAGCATAGGCAACCTAGAGCCAATACATTGATGGCCTTGAACCTTAAGATCAAGGCTAATAAACTCACCTGCAAACGGATAACATCGTGAATGTTGGAAAGCCTCCTTAGGCTATGTAGCTATGTCATAATGCATCAAGCTTGAAACCCCTACGCTGCTGAGATATCATGGTAGCTCTCACCTAGTTACAGTATATTCAGGCGATCATCAGCGGCGGTGCAACAGCTGGACCGGGGGTCAACGTTTAACAGCGGGAAGCGCCAATCCCACGGGTTAAACCGAGGCTCGAAAAGTGGAGACCAGAGGCAGCCCGGAACTCCGTCGCCCGGACCGACCGATCAAACGGAGCGGAGGGGAAAGCTTCGGATGCGACCACGGAGGAGGCAGCTCAAACAGGATGAACATTTACAAACAAACAAGAAAATCATTATACTTGTTTTACCGGTTTGGTGTGTCTGGATTGATTGATCGGTTAATTGTAGATTCAGCATTGAATACGAGTTGCAAGTTCGTGTTGGGCAGCTTAACCTGTCCTGGTAGTTAGTATCCGGCAAGTAAATGGGTATCCCATGGCTTCACCGCAATGTGAGGAGTCATCTTGATTCCCGATCACGGATTCAAGGCAATAGTAGCTTTGGCTTGGGTTTACATAGCCAGTTAGGGCCATCTTCCCCGCATCGTCACAAGCAATGGAGTCGATGTTGGGCATGAGCATGAACTTGAGCGTGAGGCTAGACTAGTCCAACCACGCGGACAAAGTGGCCCAGACCAGGTCATGAGATGGCATTGACCCCTCCGCAGCCACGTCTACTAGGACAGCCCTTGGATGGAACACGAAAGGGCCGACAGACTGGCTATTCGATCCTTGGAGCTTGTAGATTTGTTGGGTTATTTTCGAGGTCAAATGATGACTCTCGAGTATCAGGCTTCTCCGGTCGAGTGTTGGGCGAATACAACGTATGGTACATTAGGTGGAGGACAAGTTGCGAACTAAAAACAAACAGAACCTATAGATTCAATCATAAAGCATACCGCGAATAGCTGCATAGACCGAAACCAGCCAAACGAGATAGACGGTTTGACGTTGACTGCAAGGAGAAGAGAACGGGGAACTACCAGCACCCGAAAGCAGTCGGCCGGCCGTTCTCGTATGCATGGATACTACGTGTCGGCGTCGCCACAATCTACTTCCATACCATGAGCCACAGTCACTCTGCGTAACGCAAGGCGACACGATGAGGGTCGACCTCAGCCACATCACGACCTACGGAGCAAAATCTTTGCAGCGAGTCAGACCCACGCATTTTTGACATGCAGGCGTCAGGAATACATATGCGGGGCTGGCCAATGAGAAGAGTCAGATATGACAGGATCTTGGGGGCGTGCGACGATGGCTTCTGTGAGTTTGTCGTGAATGGCTCAGGGGCCAGGGGCCAGGGGTCAGGGGCTTGATAGTGGACTGCTGTGGGTGACTATCGTGGGAGGATGGATGGATGAATGACTCCCTGTGAATTATCAGTGGTTGAACAAGATTTTATGGCTTCAGCCAAGATCAACAGCGGTGTAGATGTTTGGACGAGACGATTAGATTAGTGAGTGACAAGACCTCCAGGAACAAGTGATTGCAAACGGTCATGCTAAAGATCTCGTCACTTGAAAAAGATAGAGCCATAAACTCAATCAGACCATTAGATCTCGCGATATACTCAGATGATCAATCCGATCCTCGATGCCCTGATGGCAGGGTGAACCGAATGGACTAACTCAATCTCGACTTGGTTAATGAATCTACGACGTGCTGACAATGCTGCGTTCTGCTTTGGTCTGGGTGCACTGTAGTGTAGGGCTGCTGTGAGACTCATGAGTGAGCGAAAGTGAAGGCTAAAAATGGGCATGGGGATGAAGATCCTGGTCGAGCTCGATGGGGATCTCCAGGGCTTGAACTTGAAAGCCAAGGGGGCGTTTAGTATAGTGCAGGGGCCTCTTGGTTGGTATGCAAAATCGACCATCAATGCCATTCTTGAGTGGCTTCGGCCTTCAAGATTCACTCCTATCGCCCTGTAAGAGTTTATTGATTAATCTTTCTTCCTTTGTCAGGGCAAGGTTTGCAAGAAATAGATAGACCGTAATCATCAGATCAGGTGTTTGCTCTGTAAGGATAAGACTCTCCCTCGCGTGAGCCACTGGCGGTGATGCCCACCCTTTTTACCTGTGCATTCCTCAAACAGGCTGCTCCCGAGCCAAGCTAGTGGCGTCTGCCGACCGACGGACGGGATCAGTCAGTGTCTGAAGTCTGGTGGTTGCATCTTGCAGCACACTTAGAGGAGGATGTTGTGCAAGGGTGTTTTAGTGCGTCTCTTTCTGGCCTAGAGTAAGCGGAATATTTGCATCGACTGAGACAAATGGCAGTTTGAGCTTCAAGGACGGACAGGCAATGAACAAATACAAGGGATGAAACGGTTCATTTGGTGGGCTGTTGCTTAGAGGCTGGCTGATAGCGTCAGGTGAAGGAGGTCGGTGGTTGACGATTATCACTCGATACAGGCATCGATCTGGTAGGTAGGGGGAGAATCGCCATGAAGCTCGGAATGCATATGCACGAAATGGGAGGCCCTCTTGGCTCTGTGGTCTATGCATAAACGATAAGGACTGGGCGAGTCTATTGCGGGATGGCCGCTGTGGATAGTCTAGTTATTCCTTGGTATCCAGATTTGAACCCGTGGTTTGATCTTATGGATCGCCAAGACCTCTTTTTGGAGGTATTGTTTGTCTGTCGTGTCTGCCATTGACTAACCGAGTATCTCGAGTGTTGGTTTGTTCTGTGGCTGTCATCCGAACGCCATCGGCCCCTAGACGAAGCCATCACGAAGGGGACATCAAGGCATAACCGGAAGCAGAGAGAGAACAGAAAAAAGAAACGGTCAGTGATTGAGAGGAATGTGATTCGGAGGTGAACGAAGCCCCGTCCGCTTTTCTTTCCTTTCCGCTACAGGTCTCGCTTGCTTGGGTCTGAACCCAAGGGTTTGGGTCCAAGTCAAGCGCCACCAGGTCGACTTGAGTCTCACAATGGTGACATGGCTGCGCTTAATTGTAATAGTAGAGAAAAGGGAAGAGAAAAGTGGTCTGATAGCCTAATAAACCTTCCTTCATAGATAGTCTGGTACTGTATGCATGTCTGCAGAACTTACACTACACACAAACCAGTTGAACAGCGTGGAGTTGAACGCATTCGCCTTTCTTTGTTTTAATGCCGGGCAGCTGGGTTCAGATCAAGGTAATATCGGGTAGGGTAGGGCAGGTTAGAAAACTTGCGACTTTAATCCTAAGGATAATTTAGCTGGCTTTTTGATTAGTTTATTCTTGCACCCTGTCTCGTTGCTCCCTAAAGACAAAGCAGAGTAGTTGACGATTAGCCTGATGGCGTTTGTGGTTATGTTTCCTCTGGTTTCGCTTCGGGATAATTACATTGTAACGCAGATGAGCTAGGCAAGGTACCTGGATAGGATACAAAGTGTCGCAAGTCAGCTTCTCCTGCCGTCTCACATTATTTGCTTTTTACCGTCTAACTATAATTTTCTGTTTGTATGATTTGCGTAGGTGGAATTGAACAGATAGTGGCGTATGAAATGGATCATATCAGCCAGTGATTTCATGTGGGTTCTAACATTTAACCTAATATAGGGCCTGAAAGGTAGACTTGTACCTATTTGCAGACAGTCGCATGCCACAGCACGATATTAGCCAAATCTTCTGCACCGGAGCCTTTGGGACTGAAACACGTGTGTGATAACAAATGCAAGATACGGCGGCTCTCGGAGCGAGATTGACCTGTCTCTGTGATTGTGCTTGTACGAATGCTGCGCGAGACGGGACGAGAGAGCCGAAACGCTGTAACCCAAGCCAAGCCAAGTAACTCAACTCAAGTCAAGCGCCACGATTGTACCACTTGTTCGTCGAGCTGTTCAAGCGGCCCGCTGTAGATGCATGCATGCGTTTATCCAAACGGGGTTCCTTTGTAAATCCATGCTTTAACGGCTGTGCATTTGTTTTCATGCCTAAATAAGGGTTATGTGCCCGTATCATACATAAGGTACATATATCAGCGCTTATATATGGATGTTCAAGATAAACATATCTATAACCATGTTTGTAACTTGACTGAGGGGTTTCTTGCTCGAGCCCTGTAGATCATCCAACTCGTGGTACGCGTTCAAAGAGTTGAAGAAATGCAGGGTCCTCATGTAGTTTTAGCTTCTCGTCCGTATGAGTGTTGATCTTTGTATTATCGAGGTCTCTTGTCTTCGCCTCCCCCTCACCAAACACCAACTAGCCCCAGTTTTGCATCAGATAGCCCGGTTTCAAGTCAGGTTGCACCTTGACCAATCGTGGGACGCAGAGCGCCCAAGAAAATGCCTGTAACCAGTTTCGCGTGTTTGATGTTTCTCGCAGCCAATCACGCGCCGACAAGACAGCCCAGCCCCTGGATCTCTTATGCCTGTCAATGGGCTTCCCAGCGTTTAAAGAGATGCAAAGGGTCAAGATTCTACTGGCCGGAGGAATTTGTGGTTTCTAAAAACTCATACATGCTCCTGGTGGGCGGTTCTTGGGCCTCGAGATGAGGACGTGTTTATGCCGCTTGGTTGGAGGAGGATTATTCTGCCTCTGAAATGGCTTAGCTGTACTTCTATTCGTAGCCAGCGCATCGCGGAGAGTGCAATGGAAGTTATGGTCCTGCAATCCATCCATGGGCTCGATCGTAATCAAGTCGAATGAGCCAATGAATTTCACAATCTCTATACTTTCGCGTAGACAGAACATGACCATGTAAAATAGTCCTGGGCAAGGTATTGCTATTAAGATGCCCATCACTTCCGTTTCATCTTGTGACTTTTTATTACTATCTTCATCCCATCCTTCTCCTTCTCCTACTCCGACTCCACCACCACCACCTCTCTCTTCTCTGAGTCTGTTACGTCTGGAATTCTTAGGCCGATCATATTTGTTTCTTGTTTGCCTTGCCACGCACGTTTCGACATTGCCGCATACCTCTGGCAGGTACAGCAAATCTCATCCCTTGGACAACAATAATTACGTACTTGGCCGTACCTACCGTAGAGTCTTGACGATTCTCGCATCATTAATTCCCCCACCCGCTATCGATTCTCGTTTTGGTGCAGGTTCGCCAACAACAATCTCGACCCTTCAATACTTGGCGGAGTTGCAAGCTCTCTCCCTTTGTATGCAATCTTAAAATTCCAGTCCAACTTCACCCTCTGGATTAATCGAGAACCGAATAACCAATATTCCTTCCCTTATCAAGCCGGTCTTGATACCATCATTTGGTTATATAACTCTTGAATTCTTCATAATTTTGGAGTAACTTATCTCATTCTCATCAACATCTTCATCTACATCACTAAACTCAAAGCTTTTCTGATCTTGATCTATCGGCCAACCCTGACAATCATCCACTCACGTCACCTATTACAAATAACTTGGCCGGAAAATTCATAATTCACTTTAACCACCATTCCGGTTCACTCCAGAGCACTACATAGCTCTCAACGCCTCCCCCGCAGCTGTCAATTTTAGACTCGCATCTCGCCCAGATCCAAGTTCAAGCCACGGCGACCAAAAGTCTAAAGCGCTTCAAATTATTCCCGCCCGAACAGTTCCTGAGCGGCTTGGGAAAGGTGTCGATTCTCTTTTTTCCCGCTATTCGCTCGTCGCCGTGCCAAACATAAGGCCTCGACCGCCTTATACTGTACCCGGCCGAGCAAACATCTTCCAACGACATATCATTTCACGCACTTATCCGTTCGGCTTCATTTAGATTCGCGGCTACTGAACCTGGACTCTTTTGGGAACAATTGTTTCTGACATTTTGATTAATATCAGAATCAACCGAAACAAGGACCCACGGCACGTTTCTGAAAACAAACGCCAAATCAGTAACAATCTCGTTGTTCGATAAAACGAACAAGAAAATCTGAGACATAGCCAATACCGAGGCGGACGCAGCACAGCAACGGACGAGACATTGACATTTGCTTGCTTGCTACAATAAGTACTTGAACTTGCTACGCCGCATCTGCAACGCAACGCAACGATCTGCAACGATACGCTGTACTAGGATCATTTGTCACTGTTGAGGTTTCTTCATAACTCCTCCAAGCCACAGACCGCTCTCGTTTCGCCACCCAGCAAAAACTACAGCATTCAAGTTTTTGAGTGGCATCTGGCTCTTTCACTGCAACTCAATCTAGCCTGAAGATATCCCACCAAAGCATTTATTCCCCTCCCGGCCAGACCGCCCCAACCAGCAGTTGTTGCTTGCTGTACAACGGTTCTCTCCAGTCGAGTCGAGTCGAGTCCGTCCACTGAATAACTGAACCTGACCTAGTCTCGAGACATCTCGACCCAGTGAGTGACCCCCTCTAAAACTCCCCATCCATCACCCCTGCACTCTGTACACCCC